>JBBPQN010000001.1:0-129258 GCA_038092575.1 Boletus subluridellus | reverse complement strand
CTTTATGAACAAACAATCTGTGAGATCCTACAAGATGGGTCTGAACCTCCTCAAAACATTGCTCTCTGATTGCATATGTTTTCTCTGGCATGATAGAGCAATTATATACATGGCCCTTGTCTGCCTTCAAACTAGTGAGCTGGATCTTGGCAATGGTATCTATGCAGAATTAGCATTGATTAGTTATTGTTAATAGTCACTAAAGTAAACATAAAATACTGTAGTGTAATGTAATTGTTGCTTATATAAGCTATAATCCTAATATGGAATAGAAAACTGCAACAGAAGTTGCACCATCACAAACATATAGATATATATACAAATGGTCCCTGATTGATGGCACTAAGATTGAGATAGACTGGAGTTATATAATAGTTGAGTATATATATTAGAATATACAAAGGGTATACATAAACTTGCTAGTGATGATGGGACTGATGAGAGGAGAGAGTAATAATGGCTAGCACATGGTGGGAATGGCATTGTGCTGACTCATTTTTGAACATGGTAATTTTCTTGTATAAATTATGCAGTCTAAGTTACTATTATATATAATATGTTGCATTCATATTGCACAGCTAAACCTATGTATACATAGTTTACTAGATATTAAAGAGGGGTCAATGAATCATGAAATATTTTGTAGAGTACAATAAATATTTATCTTTTTATCTGTAAAATCTAAAAGGAAATAGCTGCTTGGTAGCTTCCTTATGCCATTGAATTTTATAGAATATATTGATTTAAATATGAGACATAGAAAATTATTTTATTGTTTATTAAAAATTAAACATTAATCTGTAGTTAATATCTTAACTATCAATAAATTAAGTGTAAAATTATATGATTAAATTAATGATATTTATTTAATTTGATCAATAAAGATTGTATTGTGTATCATATAAATCAATTATATATTGTTAATAGTATGGATTACTGTATTCATATCAACATATATTCTAACTACATTATTAATTTAACTGATTGTGTGTTAGTATCAAAAAGTTACACCCTGCTACTTAATTAGCATTTATTCTTTGTGATAAGTTTTTCAATAAAATATTGTAGAACTACTCTTTAAAAAACATTATATATATTTTTTGACAAGAAAGTTTAAACCTTATTTAAAAACTGACATCTCTTTATTGTACCTGTTAAATAGAACAAATCTAAAAACCAACTTTATTTATTTTTTACAATTCATTGCTATCTATTTTATATTCAAATGAAATACATAAATAATATAAATAATTGCAATGTATTTAAGGTTTAAAATTTACAATTCAAAGAAAATTTAATTCAACAAATGAAGCAAAGAATTTTTATGTTTTATTTTTAAAATAGCTACCTAGCAATTCTTTCATATTGGGCTAGAAAGTCTACACTTTTTTAGGTTACTTATGTTAAAATTTTAATATCATTATCTCAATGTTCTACTCCAGAAATTTCTTGCTCAGGGATCTTTATTAAAATCAAGTTAATATCTCAGAGACAAAATACTAATTGATAAAAACATAAAATAGCAGGAATAGGCTTAATTGTTACAGATGCAGATATAATACATGATTGTGGTTATGTTTTTATAGATATTATTCCTAGATCAACAAATAATATGTAACCCGGAGTAATTTTTGATACTTAATAAACTATGAACATGAGTTATTGACATACATTAGTGAAAATGCACATTCTAATTTTATAATGTAATGATTAATTTTGAAAAGAAAAGGGCAATAAAACTATTTTTCATACCACATCCCTTATGGTGTAGCAATTCTGTGTATTGTGTTTTTGGTATTGACACTGTAGTACCACAAATTTTAACTGCCTAATCTAATCTAATACTAATACCACTGTTTCTGCATACAAACAACAAAGAATTTCTATAACAAAAAAATAAAATATGTACCCAATTCTGGAGTGAAATCAACCATTGAATATCATGGCAATGTTGTTAGCAATTTCCAGATAATGAAAGAATATGTACATACCCATAGAAAGCTATGTTACCAATCAATTAGATCAACCACCAGATCATGATAGTCAAATCATTTCAGTGCCATTGTCACAGTAACAGAATTACAGAAACCTAGAGATATAGTGATTTCAGACCAATGATAGTTTTTGTAGAGTTCAATAGAATTTTCTATGTGTGGATCATATTGTGGCCTGTGCTACTGCCTCTTAGCAAAAATTGTTTCCAGTCTTAAGAATGCTAGTTAACAATAAGAATAGCATGTTTCTATTGCCAACTCT
The DNA here is from genome assembly GCA_038092575.1 of Boletus subluridellus. NCBI lineage: Eukaryota > Fungi > Basidiomycota > Agaricomycetes > Boletales > Boletaceae > Boletus > Boletus subluridellus. The sequence goes on along the minus strand of JBBPQN010000001.1, from coordinate 127,002 downwards.
TTGAGCACCCATAAAATTGTTTGAGTGGATAGCACAATATTCTTCTTCCCCTTTGAGATAAAAACATGACATGCTGTGTCATGAGACCATCCCACAACCCTTTTGGCATTCTTCCAGTGGCTTTTAAGATTTCTGAATTCATTGATAACATTTCTGAATTCCAAACAACAATTTAATTGTGGTATTGATCTTAGATCAATGCATGAAATCATGTATAATATTTGATTTACATTTCAAGAATGTTATTTATATGCATTCTTGAGTGACATCATTAAATGATTCTAGTAAACTTGGTTAGGATTTAACTTGAATTTTGGCAGCATTTTTTTGTCAATATATAGCTGTATAATGATAACTCTTGGCAGACCAAAAGATTCAAAGTTCATGATAAAGATCTGCCTTTGAGGCAGGGAAACTATCCATCTCAGTGAATACATTTATGGTTGGGCACAAGGTGGGTGGATTAAAATTATCCAGCTGAAGGCTTACCCATATTATATTTAATAGGGTCTTAGAGATCCTATATATTCATCTGCCACTCTTCAATCCCCATTAGTTTAGTGATGGTTAGCCAAGTCTAAATGTACTATTGCATATTGTACATTTGGAGATGTGGACTGCAAACTTTTCTGCAATAAAGAAACTAGTTGAGCAACTGTCCTTTTCTGTAATTTCTTGATCCATAGTGTAATCGGTAATGGATGTCATTATCAACCACTTAACTCTGACACATCTAGATTGTGGAGATACAGTTTCTTTTTATAATTATTTGTTAAGTCTTGGAGAAGGTCATAATGCAACCCTTAATTTAGATGGTCTTGAAGCTCAGTTTACATATAATCCTGCCAATAGTGACTTTCTTACAAGTAGAGCCTTTAAGTACTTTGTTTCCCAGTGGTTAGAGGGTGAAAGAATAGCCATTGTATATTATTCAAAAGATAATATGCATAATTCTGTAGGAGTAAAGGTGATCAAGGATTAGGGGCCTGATCCAGATCCTTGATCACCTTCACTCCTACAGTGATGAGGAGGGGAAAGTTATTTTATCAAGAAATTGATGCCTTCTCAGTATATATGTTACAAACCCTATTATTTTTCCTATATTTCTATCTATTTTTCCTGACTTTCTAGAATGACTTTCATATTTAGCCCCTGTCTAATAGCCCCTATCATCTGAGACACCAAATGCTCAAGTCCTTACCTATGATCTAGACTCCCCCTTTCTCATCCCTCATGCTTAGACCCTTCTAGACCCTTTCTATCATAAGTGACTCACAAGAACTTATATCAACTTAGTGTTCATCTCTGTCTCTTGTATGAATGCCATTGACTCACACTGACTCTGCATGACTTCTCATGACTCCCATGCTATGCCCCTATCATGTATAACTCCTCATGATTCCTACTAACTCACCATGACTCATCACAATTCCCTATAGCATAGCATATTGTTAGATCTAGTATACATATGTACAAACTCCTAGATAGTATATAAGGCCAAAGTCACCCTCCAGTGGATCTCAGTCTTGTCCTCTTGGAGATTTCCCAATCTTCCTTGCAGCTACATTCTCACTTTACCATTGTCCTCTCTGGTGGCTGGTGCTTGTCCGGTAAGCATTGGTCGTTTCAATATATATCATCTGATAAAGAGACTAAAATCCCTAGAAAAAGAAAAATCTCAAAGGCTCCCTCAGTATCTCAGCCATTCATATTGGATATTGGTGTAGAAGATGTTTTATTGATGTGGATTCATTTTTACAATTAGAAAGATTAAAGTAAGAATAAATTAAATCCAAATTGACATCTAAAGAAAAATATATCCAAAATAATTTTCTCTTGGAGTGGCTACCTTGGCAGTCCAAGTACCTCTCCATTGTGCTTGGACCTGGTGCCCTCCTCAATGCCCCCCTACAATGTATGGACTGTCTTCAAGCAGACAGTATTATCTGGTGTCTTTTATGTCATGGAGATCATGCATGGTGTCATCCCTGTGTTGTTAAAGCTCATACATTCCATTTATTTCATAGACTTTAGGAGTAATAGGGGGATTCTTTCAATGTCATTTCCCTTTGGGACCTTGGATTCACCTTGAATCTAGGTCACAATAAAGGCCCTTGCCCCCTCAATGCTATTTGCAGCTCAGATTCTACATCTGATCAATTTACAATGGTGGATTCAGCTAGGATTTTCATTCACACCATCAAGTGGTGTAGATACAATGGTGGCACCATTGAAGATGGATACCTTCAACTACTGCAGGCTAGGCTCTTTCCTTCCACTATTACAAAGCCTCAAACTGCCTTCATCCTCAATGTTCTTGATGATTTTCTTATTGAGGCCCTAGAGCACAAGACATCAGCCTCAAGCTTCTATTAGAATCTTGAAAGCATTACTAACAATCCCTTTTCTGACATCATTCCAGTGAGTTTGAATATTAAATATTTTTATTTTTCAAAGCAAATACAAAGGAAAAGGACTAGTTACAACTGAGACCAGTGGGACCAGTGGTAAGGAAAAGCCTTGACTGGAATTAATGAACCAGCAGTATGGCTACACACATCTTTGATAAGTCGGGTTTGTTGTCCTCAGCTATTTGCATGCTGACATTAGATAGAAAAACATTGTGCTCCTAATGATGGGCTCAGTGCTGATGAAGGATGTTTAGTAAAGTGCACACAGTCTATTCTGTTTGAGTCTGTTTTCAAAAAGCTTCATATCATTCAGACTTTTTCCACCTCACAAGTAATGAATGGCCAATGGAATGAAATACAAGAAAACATCTTGGCAGATGAGATTCCTGAAGCATCCAATGGTTTGTTTGGGATACTCATTGACATGGTGCACAAGCTTGTGGATGATGAAGCATGTACTCAAACTACCATATGTTACTTGGAAAGTGAGATCACTTGTCCCCCTCTAGAGAGACTAGTCAAATGGCTGAGAAAAGAGTAGGTCAAGGATGAGATTATAGAAGAGCTGGTTACAAAGAGATTGAAGCAGAGGAAAAAGGACATGATGAAATTCATTGCAAAGAGTAAGAACAGCAATAAGGATATTGTGAATCAATCCTAATAATGGCCTGGTGAACTTTGCTTGTGATCTCTCAATGTACATATACTGTTACACTATGAAACCTTTTATATAGCTGCAGCTATCAGCATGTATTGGACATTTTTGATAAATGCATGCTTGAATGGTCATAGATGACTTGTTTTAGTAAATATATACACTAATTCAAGAGTGTGCATACCATGTTAGTAAACATGTATACTAATTCAATGGTGGAATTCTAGTCAATATGGATGCTAATACGATGGCATGCATACCATTTTAGTGAACATGTGACCCAGTAGCGATATCCAGAGAATGTTCTGTAAGATACTTCATGGACATCTGAGTGAACAAGCTTGAGAGGGTTCGATGTGCAAGATCAAGATTGTGAGCTGGGGAATGAATTGGCATGCATCTTGCCAGCTAGGCATGGTTTACAGATTGGGTCAGGTGATGACTTGCTGTCCAGCTTCATTCCAGTAACTAGATTGCAATCATGGAGTGATTTCACATCAGCAAGGTTATGGTGGGCAAGTCTGCAATGCCAGAGTGACAAATTGAGCACTTCAGTCATTGCAGGCTTGGCATACTCATTTACTGGCTCAGTAGTCCTGTCCAAGAATGCTGCATTGTGGCTATTGATGCTGGCAACAAAGAAAGGTGGTCCAGAAGGACAAGAGAAGCTCATGTGTGTTGCATTGATGTGTACAATGAAAGAGATTGGTGATGAATTTCCTCTGTCTGGAATGCAGCTTTCACCTTGTCCTTGTCCAAGTCTGTGAGGAGCGCAAGGGACGATGTAAAATGTGCAAAGTCAGGTCCTAGCGCTCAGATCATGGCCATGCAAGTCAGCTCATCATCCAGAGCCTTCAGGTTGAACTTGGAGCTGTGCAAATCCTATATCCTTGCCATGGACTCCTCCACTCATGCTGCAAGTGCAGACAATGTCTCCTTAGTGCATTTCCGGATGCTGAAGAACTTGTCATAGGCCACAAAGCGATTGCTGGCCTTTTGCTGAACAAAAACCACTTTGAGTGCAGTCCAGGCCTTGGTCAGGTCTTCCTGGTCCACTCTCATGTGTACTTGCTGGTCTGGGGCCACATTAAGCATCAGCTCCCCAGCTGCCTTGTTCTGTTTCACATCCCAGGCAGTTTGTTCTGCTCCAGAAGTGGTGGGGTGCATTTCCTTGCCATCAATCAGGCATCAGAGGCGTTTGGAACAAAACAGGGCCTTCATTTCTTTGCTTCATGTAGTGTAGTTTTTGCAATTGAGAGGCTGAATCCAATGGTGCTGGTTTTTGGACAACATGTGGGTGGAATGGAGTGGAAATGAAGTGTGAATAATGTAGGGAACAAGTTCTGGCAGGGAAGGTGAAAATTTTTGAGTGGCTGTGACACTTGAAGTGCAGAGATCAAAGGGCAGGGCTCATAACCTGTTAAACAGCTGGAATCTCACAGCTGGAGTCCACTGTTAGAAATTAGATTGGAAGTAATGTAAAATGCAACATACCTGGAGTCCACTGTCAGAAACTGGAGGAAAGTGAAGACAGTGGACTCAAACTACTGTAAGGGTGAACAACAAACAAATAACAACAACAACAACAATGCACTACAATGTTCTAAGTACAAAAATCAAGTCCACAATCAATGATTCCAACAACCCATGCACTTGATGATGTGAATATGCACTTAAGCCAGTGCAGAACAGCTTGACCAGTGTATTGCTGCTACAACCTTTGGAATGCTTGCATGCTGACACCCACCACTTAGCTCTCTTTGGCCAACAGCCTCTAAACTTGTTAAAGGTTAGAAGCCCTATCTATGGTCATTTTATCTGTCCTTGTGTCACTGCACTGCTGCTCACAAATCAGTCACAACCACTCTGCCAACACACACTTTTTTTAGCCTTCATTCCTCTGTTGGCAGAGTTGCAGTGTTAGCAAAAAAAAATGCATCTATGTTGGACAGCCTGAGGTGCAAAGCATTCACTGCATTGCATTTTCATGATAACCTACAGAACTACTGTGTGCAAACAAAACAGTCCAATGTGAGTCACTCAATGTGCCCTTGCCTTAGAGATAGAGCTACAACAATGGAGGCCATAACCTTTCTCCTTCCCAATGTTTCAGCTCTCCAGGATGAACACCATCAGCAGAGACTCAATGTCTTCATCCTCATTTCTTGACCAAGTGAGGTGTATGCTTCTCAAATTACCCAAAATGCAGCTTTATCATTTTACTCCTGTAGCAAACAATGTGCACCTCTTTCCCAGATAGAGAGACCATGAGTTCAGTGCCTTGCTCATCTTGAAGCATAATGTATAGGCAGTAAAACCACCTGCAGTGCACTTCCATTGTGTCATCACAATGTGGACATCCTTTGGAAGATGGAGGGGGTCTAATATTCTAAGCTGGGGTTCCAGTGCCAGTGGACTGTTGCATTCAATGGCATTTGGTCACATAGCTTGTCAATGACTTGTGTACCCAACCATCATCACATGAATGACTGCAATGCACAGCCACTGAATGCAATGCCAAGTTGGTGAGTGCAATTCCAATCCTGATACTAGTGAATGCAATCCTGACACTACTAAATGCAACACATGACTATTTAGCATTCCAATTGCAGGGTAGGCTGCCCTGGCTTCAAAAAGCATAAAAGCTCATGGAAATGTCAAATTAATGAAGGAATGTCTGCAAAAAAAATTGGGACAAAATACTCATTATAGAAGTTTAGCCCTGTCTACAATATAATACAATTTCAATCTTTTCCATCAATTCAAGATATTCTCTCCTGCTAATCTTAATATGGACAAGAATGAATTTTCTACAAAGCCAGTGTTATAAAGCCATGGGACTTTCTCCTTTGTTGAAATCTATTAGGATATTTCACAGAAGGTCATTAAGATACTACCATAGGGAAATTCAATAAAATTTATCTACTTTTCTTTCCTTTAGCCATGTTACTAAGGAGTTATATGAAGGAATGAATGCTCAATTGAATGTAAACAAGCTTTATGAAATATGACAGGTGACCTCATGCTTAGAAACATCCATGAATACATGAGTCATATTCAATGTATTTGTGGAAAGTATTTGTGGAAAGGAGAAAAGGAATATCCCTATATTGTGCCATATACCTATAAAAGGAGACCATTAGGAATTTCAGTGGGCTGATGGCTTATCTAGCCATCTGCCAGTATCATAAGCTTGTTTGTTTTACAAGCCTTTGTAATAGTAGAAACTCTGGCAGGCTGATGGGTGGTCAGGTGGTGGTCAGGTGGTTAGGCAGGCAGGTTGTTGTATATCATCTATTGGATCTGCTAGTCTATACCTTTGTTCCTTCTTGGGATACAGATAGGAATAAAATCAATAAATATTTTAATCTAGTATAAAGTGCTTTAAAACTGCAGCAGCTTCATAAAATATACACAATCACATATTGATAAATAGTATATAAACAATTCATTTTGTCCTAGCTTGCCTGTCCTTGACCTTCTATATAATTCTCATGTGATAAAAAGGGCTGGAAAGTTGGCCACTCATATCACAACTTACAATGATATTAAAAAGAAGTTCTTCAACTCCAGTAGACAAAGGACAAAAGTAGAGTAGAAAGAGATCCCTGGATGGAGGGAACTCACCAACAGAGTATCAAGGAATAGTTGTAAAGCCAACTTGTTTCAATGAATGATATAATAGACCAAAGTGTTATTCATTGAAAGCATCAGGACCTGTTTATAATGCTTCAATGTTTAGTCTGATGTAGTTTTTTTATGCCTTTTTGCAAGGTAACCAAACCAGACCAATCTTAATGATTTAAATTTTTATACAAGTGGACTGAAACTGATTGCAACTGGTCACAACCACCCTTTCATATAATTTGTACATGCATGCAACATATCTAATAGCAATTATTATTACTTAAATGTAATAACTATCATAAAGAAATATCTGGCCAACTTGTTTATAATATGTGTTCTTTCATATCATTTGGTGGGCTTGCTTATCTTTTAACAATACAATGGTGTCATTCTTGAAATATAATTCAACAAGTTGCACACAGACCATAAGCACAGACTATTTAGGCTGAAGGCAAAATGAGACAGTACTAGAGAACTACCTAAAAGAGCAAGCCATTGTCCATATGGAGTAAATCATCCAAGAATGTACTATATTCCAAGATAATAACCATAAGGGTGTAGGCCTCATGTGTATGTGAAGGAGAATGAGCAAGTGTGTAATTAGAAGAAGAACAAGTAAGCAAATCTGTAACAATATCCTTTTATTATGATCTAAATAAAGTGTCATATCCCAGAAATTCTCTAAGTCCAACCCCGGTCCTCCGAACCAACTCCGATTCTTGTGCATACGAACTCCGGTACGTTCTCATTCGAGACACAACCCCTGACCCCCGGATCTTGTCCATACTTACGATCTTACTTACATACATTTTCCGTTACATTCATTTCTCTGTATTAGTATTAGCCCCGCTGAATATTCTCCTCCGTACCTGTGTTCCGCTTAGGAACACAGCTCCGGCTCTATCTTACCTCCGACTCCTTACTTACAAACCAACTCCACTCCGTTAGTAATCCCCTATGACTCCATAGTATATAAACCTCCGCAACTCCTGTATTTCTCTTTAGTTCGAATCTCAACTTAGTTTAACTCCTTTCCTCTGCTCGAGTCTCAAAGACTCTCTCTCTCTGAAACCTCTGCTCGACTTGACGTCTAGTACGTCTTAAGTCTATCTCCGACCCATCAGTAAATTCCGGGACAACAGGACTCCTAGCAAGGGCGCACCACATACGGTGAAGCCAAGTCCCATCCGCTAGACAACTCTGGAGTTCCGGAGTTTGTTCTCCCCTCGGAGTTTCCCCGTGCTTAACATAAAGCCTGTCTTGAAATATACTAAATATAATAACTATATATATATATATATATATATATATTGCATACAAATTAGATTAAATAAAATGTTTAAAAACAAAGGCTCTAACTTGTTCATACATATTATATTTTGTATGCAAATTGGGACCTAAATTTTCTATATATTGTATACAAATCTCATTAATTAGTCAATTAATTCAGTAATTGCTTCTAAATATATACATCTGAGTGTATAGATTAGTGGTTTAATTTGTGGAGCTATTTTATGCACTTTATATTTCTGAGAATGAGGATAATTTTAGGATATTGTCTATAAAAAATAATTGAAACAATGCATTACATCTACATGTGTAACAATTAAGTGTATTTTAGCTGTTTTATGTGTTTCTTGATCATGATTTGATTGGTACATATATTATCAACTTGATTTTAATAGATTCTTGGATTGGAATTTTCTATCATGGAATACTAAGATAATTATAATTTAAGCATATAAAAAAGAGTACACACCTAAAATTAATATTATAGTGTTGATCATAAAATAGGCAGTTGCATAAAAATTAATATAAATTGCATAAAAAAATTGCCATTACTTGTATTATTGATATATTTTAATTTGAAAATATACTAGATATGAGGAAATTGTAAAAATTAGTTTTAAAGTTCCAAATTAATAAATAAATTTATATTTGTTATATTTCATAGGAATATCTTTTTATTTTTTTTACCCAGTCAAAATAAAAAGTCTTAACAATGTAAATATTCATTAACATTTGAATTATTGGAACAAATATGCTTTTATATTGTAAATCCAAGCTAAATTTCATATATATGTATTAAGGTTTTATTTATACAATATTTATTAATTGTATGAAATGGTTTTCAAAGTGGATTTAGATTATAATTATTTAAATACAATTATCACTTCAAAAATATATTATATTATCAAAATGAAATTACTTTTATTTTTCATTATAAATAAATAAACCACTATTTAATCATTGCTATTTAATTATTATTATTGTTTTTATATGATTTGATCCAATAATATCATACATAAAATATTTATTTAAAATTAAGTCTATTGTTATATTGTGATTTAATTGTTGTTTTGAACTCAATATCTATTCCAATTCAAATTTTCTACCTTTTTGGCTTATGGAAAGTTACTATAACAAATCTTGAATAGCTTACTAATTCTGTATTACAAATTTGATGTGAAGATAGATTATGACATTTACTGAATGGTTCTTAAGTGACAACTTATGTACTAGTTAGCAATATGAATATATAAGAAATCAGGTTCAAAATTATAACTTTCAAAACTAATTCCAAATTTTTAACTCTTGTTTCTTTCAAAATCAAATTAAATCTATAAAATAAATCATGGCCATTAGGGCTATTTACAGTAATGAATGTATCAAGACCAAATTCTATATGTCCAAAAGTAAAGTAATCAAGTAGACTTAGTTGGTATTTGAAATCAAATGTATTGTTAAGCAGAAATTTACTAACAGTAATCAATTATTCTAATCAGTGCACTAATAAATAAATATTAAAATGGTACTATTTTGAATCTTATACTCCATATGTTGAATAATTTAAGAACATAAAAGTTATCTCATCAATATCAAAAGTATCTTATTAGAAGATTTATATTCAAGTAATAATTATATATTGTATTTGTTATATTTTCATTTTTAAGTCTTAAGCATGTCACTAGTTATTGCAGGTTATTGTTAATATATTGTTCAAAGATTCTATTACTATTAACATCTAAATAAAACTATCAATCTAAAAACAAATATATAAACTAAATAAAGTGAATAGAAATATTATATAATTAATTTATATATAATTCATAATGGTGTTGATAAAATAAAATAAGTGCTTCCAGGAAATATCATTGAGTGGATAATTGTATTACAGACCCTTTGTGGCCTAAGAAAAAATATTAGGTCATGCTTGTGCAAAATGTCGATGATGAGCTCACCAATGACACTATTGGTGTAGTGAAGGGCTTCTATACATATAAGGAGTGACAGGGGACCACTTGTATCAGCAGAAGATTGATTTCATGCACAATATTCAGGTTGTTGAGCAAGGCATTCCTGTGTCTTATTTAGATATTGCTGATAACCCTTCTGACACTTGCAAGCCTTTTCCTCTTGTTGAGTTCTTCACTTGCAATCACTCAGAGCATATTCTTATTCTTCCAATGGAATTCTGAGTGGATTTAAACAGCAAGGCTGTTGTTAAACACATTCAGGTACAAGTTAGGTTTATCCCATCATCAATATCTGTGTGACTAATGATCTATAGATCCTATTGGCTTTGGCATGGGCTATTACAATTCACAAAAGCCAAGGTCATTCATTCAAGAAGGTTGTTGTCAATCTCTCTCATATATTTTGCCAAGGAAAGCATCCTTTTTTGTTTGCATATTTTTACTAATAATTGTCATAGGTCAGGCTTATGTTGTGCTTTCTCATGCTTGCACCATAATTGGCATGCAAGTAAAAAACTATTCTTATAAAAAGGTTATTTTCTTGTTGAGCCATCATCCCTTGCTGAACTATGTTAGATTATGGCCAATAGTATCATGCTTCAATGGTACAAGGACAATTTTGGCGAGGTATGATGGCTTATTGTTCAATCGTCCCCTTTGCCTTTTCAAGATGGCTACATTTATCAGATAGAAGTACCACTGTACCTTGGTGCTTATTTTCTGTTGTCCTAATTGTCATCCTGTAGTAATAAATACTTTTTCAAGCTTCATTGGCTACCAGATCCTACTTGTTTACTCTGGGAACTCCCTTCTTGTCATACTTCCCTTTGAAAAGCAAGTGCCAAGATCCTGAAATAGATCATCCCTACTGTTGTGTTTTTGCAAACTTCCCTAGAATCCCTGTCACATTCCATCATTCCAGAAGCCTTGGCATCTTGTAGTCCTGCATTCTCTTCCACTTGCAATGTGTGTTATCAGGTGAGCATGCATCAGGACTCTTGGATCCTATGATTGATTCATTTTTTCACAGAAACAATATCATCAACACCACAAAAGGATATCCTGTTAAGCCCATGCTTTTCTTGATCGCTGATGCCCAATGTTGAACCACCACAGAATCTGTTATCATCACCTTAGTGCCAACATTGGATTACATGTGTGTTATCCAGGCTTAAATACCTCATGAGAGGGTTCTCTGAATGTCACAAGCCCTTCTGCCCCATTGCCCGCTCTCCATGTTGCTCTATGAACACTTTGTTATGCAGGCATGTATGTTTTGCTCTCATTTTACCATTATTGACATGTCCTGCAGGCTAAAAAATTGAAGGACATTCCTTATGGTTCCTTTAATCTTGCTCCTATCTTGTGCATGACCCTTGTGATCTACCCTCACCTTGGCCAGATCATATCTCTGCTTATCCATTTAGACTCATTGCTCCATGATTTTTCAAAAATCATACAATCAACTTTCATCAACTTTCTTTTGGTCACATTGTTTCCATGTCATCAGACCACTCCTCACAGGCAAACATACTCCAGTCTCTTGACTTTTTGATAACCCACAAACTTCGTCAGATCCAAGGTTATGTTGACACAGTGCTGTCAATTTCTCTACCCAATCTTTTGTGCTATGACTACACACAACACGTGGACAATCAATGGGATGTGTTTTACAGTGCCCTCTTGGACCTTCAGCTTGATTTCAATGATTTTACTAAGTCAGTCAACAATATTTTATCCATGGCAAGGCAAATGGTTGACTGGTCCATGTGAGTTGTTGTTCATCTTGGCTTTCCTTTAACTAATACTGTGACAGGGATTACTTGTTCATCAAAAGTTTTACTCTTTTTCATGATCTCAAAACTACTTTTGATTCCACCTCTTTTACTGACAACAAAGACATGACCTTGTTTATGTTGTTATAGTGTCGTACCTCTGTGTACATCCTGCCTCTATGCTCTATCTGCTCTGTTTATAGTTTTATCTGCAGGGTGATCAGTCTTGTAATCAGCAGGATGACAAGTCTTGTGATTGGCACTCTTTTGTTGGAGTTTCATTGTATTCCTAGACCATGGCTTTTCATCTTGTTAGCATCATATATTCAATGTGTATATATCCATACATCATGATCTCTCCTACTCAACTCCAAAACCTCTGTTCACAACACAAACTCTCCTCATATTTTTTCAAGTCTCCTGGTATAGACAGCATTGTTGTGTCCCTCAACAGCACATATCCTAAACAAGATCCTAGCACCAATCTGCCAGAGCACATGAAGGAGTGGTCAGACCTGCCCAATTATCCTGACCCAAACCACCCTTGGTGGCCATACATTCCAAGGCTCAGCACTGAAATTTCCAAAGACTTTCATTGCATCTGTAAATCCCATTGAGCTGTGGAGCACTGGACAGCACTGTCTAGCTTCTATAGTAGTCAAGCTAGGTCCAGGTTTGGGAGCTTAAGCCAGTTGCCATATAGCTATGGATATTTAGTACTTGCTATGTAATGTGAGCATGGAGGCATTTATACTCTGACAGAGATTGTTGCACATGACTACACAATGCTGTCCAGCTGGACAGCACCACACATCTGTTTGCTTATGCCAGCACACCACACCACAGTTACTAAATGCAATCATCAGCAAACAAATGGTATTCGGGCCTGGGGAAAAAACAAAAATACTACAAAAATAACCAAAACAGTGGAGGGGGACATGAGTACTATGGAGCATGGTCCATTCACCAGCAGGAATATGTAGGTTCTAATTGAGGACAAGGTGAAGGTGATTGTTCTACTTGACATCCATGTCAACCTGGTGAAGTGCAGCCCTGTAAGTGCAGTGATCAGTACAGCATCCATGTTAGGAATACTACTTACCATTCTTCTTCTGCCCATTTCCTGAGTTGCTTGCATAGCTTCCAAACATGGTAAGAGTAATGAAGGATCTCATTGAGCATCTTGATCATTGCCAGAAAGGTAGACCAGTATTCCTTGCCCAAGAATTGAGGAATCATCTTCAGTGTCACCATGCCATTATTTACAAATTCATTAAGCACACAATCAATCTGTGGTGCGAATTCAATTGTATAGGTGATCTGTTTGTGAGAAATTGATAAACACATACCATGGTGCCAACGAGCGCAATGCAGGCAAGAGAGATTGCCTTGTGAAATTGATCGGGGCACTTGTCTGCAATCTGATAACTGCCCATGTAGAAAAACCTAATGGCAACTTCTTTGAGGGTGGGATGCACAAAATTATTTGCTTTCCCCTGGAAAAAATTGTAAGTGATGTCAACAGAGGAAGAATTGTACTTGAATGTGGTACTGGCTCATCAAGTCCACCTTGAAGGAATAGTGAATCTGCAAGTAGTTGGGCAGCCAAGTTTTGTGCCCATTGTACCTTCTCTCGAGGCAGATTTTCTTGAGGGGAGATTAGGTTGTATGGGACAGGACAAACTGCAAAAGCAGTAGTCTTCAATTCCAAATGCCATGTAGGCATGTTGCCAAGGAGCTGTAGCACTTCAGTGTCAGCATCATAAATAAGAATGAGCATTTGACATATGTTATGAGAAGTCTCAAATAAACACTGGCAGGGACTCGTCGAGGCTACACCAAACCCAAGACAAGAGAGTAAGCAAGAAGTGAAAGATGAAGCTAGATGATATAGATAAAGTGAAGAGAGAAGTTGATAGGTGAGTAGGTAGTCGGATGTCTTCAGGATACTTGCAAGGATGTGGGTCACAAGTCCATCGGTAGGAGGGGATTGATGTCAGAGGCATAAAGACTTGATGACTGGATTGAAGTCGATGTCTTGAACTTACCTATCTTCTTCTATAACCATAGGGAACCAAGGAGAGATGAAAGCATGACAGCCTTCCTTAATCACCTCACAGGGACATAGGCTGCAAGAGACAAATGGATTAGACTGAGGGTACCTCAGTCAGCTGTGACTACTTATAAGTTACAGGAAGGTGCATGGACCATAAGGGTCCATGGGAACTACTTCTAAATAAGGAGAGATAAAAGAAGGGAATGTGGAAGTGAAGGAATGATGATGAGAAGTCCAAGGAGGCTTCATGAGAATAATTACTGAGTATAGTTAAATAGGAGAAGTGTTTGTGAGAGAGAGGAATATAACTTTATATAGACATATGAAAGAAGAGAAGTGCATCGTGGGATAGGGGGTGGAGGATAGAAGATGTATCTATAGATAAATGAAGAGATCGAGATTAAGATGAGATCTTGATGAGATCTGTTATAGGGGTAATGGTAATTAAAATAAGAAGAGAAGGAGAAAGTAAGGTTCGAGAATAAAGTTTGAGGACCATAGTGTTCATCTTGAATATAGAAGAGAAGAGAGATGGAGTTTAAATAGAAGAATGATGAAGGTGGAAATTAAGAAGGCATGTATGCACGTATTTGTCTAGATCACTGGTCACATGATAGTTTCCCAGGATCACATGCATAGGGTCATGTGACTTTGAAAGTGAAAGGTCCTAAGGTAGGCACAATTGTTGCACTAAATTAAAGATAATGGAAAATGTTTGGTAAATAAGTGTACAGAAGAAAGTACAAAGTGTCTGTAATGAAAGTGTAGAAAAAGTGTTTGTAAAAGATAGTGTTGTAACAATGTACAACCCATGCCATGCCAACCTTATGATTGGGTCAGTGGCCTATATGAGTGGATAAATAAGGCATTATATAGATGCTAATGTAAAACTCACCAGGTTCAAAGACCACACTACCATGGTTCCATTCAGCAATTGTTGTGGTAAGGGTGTCTGTAATTGAAGTCTTCAGATCATGCGACTTCAATGGGAATGCATTGTTATTCAGTAAATGGGAGATCCTGCACTCTTGTTTGACACCCTTGAGGCAGTCATACCAAACTAATGGGTAAAATCTGAGGTTTTGGGGGGATGGACCAGCTTCCTTGGCTTTCTTTGAGTTCCAAGGAGCTCAAGTACGTGCAGACTCCATGCCAGCAAGCTGAGGTGGAACAGAAGCAAGAGTTTGGGAATCTGGGGTGGAGGGATGGCCATTAACTTGATGGTGACGGTAAACCACATTGACCACATTGCCATGCCAGGGCTTCAAAGCATGTTATACATGTCAATTGAAGTATGCATGGACAGTTACTTGGGACTCTGTGTGATTAGCAGCATTACCATGCTGGGATTCTGTATTGTGAGTGGCATTGCCATGCTGGTGTTTCAAGGCATGTTAGACATGTCAAAACATATACACATTCTTACCTGATATTCTGCATTGTGGGTGGAATGGCTGACATTAATTTGCTGATGGTTTGATGCATCAGAGGCACCATCATGCTGGGGCTTTACAATACATTAGCATGTCAAAAAGGCATACATACACTATTACCTGGGACTCCGCATTATCAAGGTTGTGCCACACACTCTTGTCATCCTCATCTTGAGAGAACTGGAATTTGTGATTGGGGGGGAGGGAAACATGATGAACAGTAATGTTTGGCTGCAATTCTTTCAAAAAACCTGTAGAAGTGAATTGAGTAGACATCATGGTGATGAACAAAACATACCTGGATGAGCAACTTGTTGAGAATTTGTTGCTCCCCACCCTTCTTCATGTTTGGTTTCAATCACATCAGATGCACCTGATTCAGATGTCATTTCTTCACTTTCAGAGGATCTGTCATCCAAACCCTTGTTTGATTTTGTGTGTTCAACGACCCAGGTCCCATGACAATGATCCGGAGAGTATTGAGATGTTTTGTGGGAGGTGTGGCAAGTAGTCTCGAGCAGTCACTGGCAGGACTCAACAAGACAAACACCAAAGTCAGAAGTAGTATAGAAAAGAGGGGATAAAGAGTAGAGGTTGATGTCTTCCTTAATGCACTTGCAAGGATGTAGGTCACAAGGCACAAATGGATTAGATTGAGGGTGCTCAGTTGACTACTGCTAGTTGATATAGATTACAGGAGTGAGCATGGACCATAGGGTCCATGGAAACGATTACTATGTAGGAATAGATAAAAGAAGGTGTCATGAGAGAAGAAGAATGATGATGGGAAAGAAAGAACAGAAATTAATAAGGTGTGTGTGCAGCATGTTTGTCTAGACCATAGGTCATGTGTAGTTTCCCATGGTCACGTGCACATCATGTGACTTTGAAGTCTGAAGGATGTAAAGTATGCACTTTGTAGTGTTAAGTTAAAAAGTTTGAAAATATTAGTATATCATAACACTACTTCCTCTTTAAGACCTGAATTCCAGGCAAGTCCCATGATAATTAGTTTTGGTAAAGTTCTCACAACCAATGAAGAGAGAAGAAAAATCTCCTACATATGATAAGGCCATGAAGTTTCCAAGAGACCAAGGGGTTCTTTTTATGGAAATTGATAACTGCCTGAGGGGCAGTATTAATAATGTTGCCTGATTCCCATGTCCTATCGGATTCATCATAACCTTTCCAATGTATGAGATATTGAAGCTGGCAGTTTTTGAGATAGGAGGCTGGGATATAATCTATTTCAAATTGCTCTTCTCCTTCATTGACCTCAATTGCATCTGGATGTGAGACTGGCTGTTCTGAAAGGGTTGCCTGATAAAGTTTAATGTAAGAGATGTTGACAGTGGGGTGAATATGAATAAAGTTGGGCAATTTGAGTTTGATGGTGTTAGGAAGGACTTCTAGGATTTCATAAGGGCCAATTCATTTCTGTGTCAACTTCTTTGCTGTGTATGGCAGCTTCAAATGTTCAGCTGAAAGCCAAACCTGTTGTTCTTTCTCATAATCAGGAGTGTAGGACCTTTTTTTATCCAACTGTTTTTTCATTCTTTCTCATGCTTCCTTTAATGCATCTTCTACTTCTTTGTGGGATTCACCCATCTCCATGCCAAATTCTTTTCCCATGCCTTTAGCTTTTTCTTCAAAGTCCATGTGAGGGGCATAGTTGTGTGTGATATTAAAAGGAATGGTGCTGGTGCTGGTGATGAGAGAATTGCTATGATGGAATTGAGTGACTTTGAGCCAATCAGCCCATTTGGTTTGTTACTTTGCTATGTAAGAGCAGAGATACTGTTCAAGTTCTCTATTAATATACTCAGTTTGTCCATCTGTTTGTGGATGGCAGGCAGTGGAGATTTTCTGTGATATGGAGAGAAGATTACATAGTTCAGAAGTAAAGTCTGAAACAAACTAAGGGCCTTGATCAGAAATGATTGTGGAAGAGAGTCCATGAATGCACCAAATATTGTCTCTAAAGATAATAGCAAGATCCTTTGAAGAAACTGTATTGTAAGTGGGAATGAAAATGAATTCTTTTTAAAATCAATCAACAACAACACATATAGCAGTATAACTGTGGGAAGCAGGTAAACCTGTAATGAAATCAACTGATAAGTCTTTTCATGATTGTTTAGAAGCAGGTAAAGGAAGGAGTTTTCCTGCTGGTGCCTTTGACTTTCCCTTTGTTTTGGCACACACTTGGCAGCTATCTACATAATTTTTAATGTCTTGAGTGATGCCTGGCTACAAGAAATGTCAAGTAAGGAGATGAGAAGTATGGGCTTGTCCCAAGTGTTCACCAATAGAAGAGTCATGACAAATAGTAAGAAGTTTTGTACATACTGTAATTGTTCAGGAACAATGACTTTGTTTTTGTTGTTTTTGAAAATATAGTTATTGTCATCGTAAGTATATTCATTAAAGGATTCTTTATGTATTTTTTCTGATTATTTTATGATTTTATCATAGAAAGAAGACAAAAGTTCAATATTGTTAATAAAAAGAGAAGGTAGTAGAACAGTAATGTTTTGGTTGTGATCCTGAATAGCATCATCATGGTCTGGTCAGCGAGACAAGCCATCTGCATGACCATTCAATGTACCAGGTTTATGGACAAAAACATAATTAAACTCTTGAAGGAGGACATGCCAATGAGCTTGGCAACTGGATAAAGTTTGGGGTGTTTTCCAATATTCAATATTCTTATGATCTGTTCAGATCTCAAATCCTTCCCTACTGATTAGGTAGTGTTGCCATTCTTCTAATGCTTGAATGACTGCCAAGAGTTCTTTATCGTAAATAGGGTAATTGTGCTCTGCACTGTCGAAAGAGTGGGAAATGAAGGCATAGGATCTCCAGAGATTGTCATTGCATTTAACAGAAAGCACTGCCCCTGTGGCAATATCTGATGCATCTGTTTCCAAATGTATTTCCTTATTTCTATCTGGATATGCTAACAGGGGTGATGCCTTAAATTTGGTTTTCAAGGCATCAAAAGTGACTTGGTGCTTCACTTCCCATTTGAATAGAACATTTTTCTTGGTTAGATTGTTCAATGGGTGTGTGATGTCTGCAAAGCCTTCAATAAATCATTGGTAATAATTACAAAGTCTGGGGAAGCCCTGCAGTTGTTTGAGGTGTGTGGGAACTGGCCAGTCCAATATCCCTGATATCTTTTCCTGCATTTCTACTCCCTCTTTGGATACTACCATACCGAGAAAGTCTACTTTGTCCTTTGAGAAACTACCTTTTTCTGGTTTTACATAAAGATTGTTTTGATATAGCTGTGAGAGCACCTCCTTTACTATTGCTTCATGCTCCTTGTGTGTTTTGCCTTTAGTAAATATCATACAGTCATCAATATAGATTACAAGTACAGCATACATGTCATTAAATATGTCATTTATCATTTGCTGAAAGATAGGGGGTGAGTTAGTCATCCCAAAATACATAACTGTTGGTTCATATGCACCTATGGGAGTAATGAAAGGTCCCTTCCACTTGTCACCTTCCTTAATTCAAACATTGTTGTAACCCCATTGAAGATCAAGGGCTGTAAACATGTCTGCGCCCTTTAGGCGATCAATCAATGTCAGAATAAGAGGTAGAGGATAGGCATTCTTGATAGTGCCTTCATTTAAATAATGGTAGTTCATAACAAGTCTCTTTTTTCCATCTTTTTTAGGAATAAAGAAAACAGATGCTGTTTGAGGGGACTTTGACAGGCAAATGTAGCCCTTCTTGAGTTCTTTTCCAATTAACATGCATACTTTGTCCATTTCCACATCCAATAAGGAAATTACTCTACTCTTTTTGGGTGCAAAGTCTGCTTTCAGATCTATCACATGATCACAGGATTTTCATTCTGGCATTCTTTTGGATTCATTCTCGAAAAATACATTAAGGAAGTCATGGTAAGTTTCAGGCACTTTTTCCTTGAGTCCTTCTTCTATACTTTGGTTATAAATAAATTTGATCAGTTTGTTAAAGGGTCCATCACCCATAATATGACAATAGGGTGTGCAATGTGGAAAGGAAATAGTTTTAGATATCCAATCTATAATGGGGTTATGCCAAGCCAGCCAGTCATACCCAACAATGAGGTGGTGGGTGCCTAGTTTAGAAACATAGGCTTCCAGGACCTTGTAGTGGCTGGCAATCCCAATAATTAATATGACTGTGTGGGTTACTTGGCCTATTGCTCCATTAGAGCTGTCAGCATTTTTCACTGAAATAGAGTTAGGAATTCTATAAGTAGGGATGCCATGAGAGAGAACATAATCCTTGTCAATAAAAGTGTGAGAAGTACCTGAATCTAGAAGGGACTTAAATGATCATGATTGCCAACTTCCATCTTTGTAATTCAGTACACATGTCTCAAGTGACATTTTGCCACTGAATGACAACATGCTTGCACGAATAGAATAGATTCGGGAGAGGTGAGGGATTTATAATTAGGAGAATTTCTTACTTGGTGAACAAGGGAATTAAGCACACTTTGTTTTAATTCTGGCATCACGCTTGATTGAGTCGCCCTTTCAGAATAAGGAAATATATTGCCAAAAAGATCATTCATAGTACATACAGGAAAATCAGAGTCATCACAGTCAACAAGATCGGTAGATATATTACAGGAGGAAAGAGAAATGGAAGGAGAAACATAATTGTCCATCCAATCCATGAACATCCTCTTCGTTCACAGATTTATTTAATTTAAAGAAGAGGCCGCCTTCTGCCTGGCTTCTATCTCAAATTTATCTTGGTAAAAAAGGCTTCAGCTTTTGCCAAATAGAAGGATGGTGTTGCTGCTTGTTGGGTGACAACTGGGGAAGCAGGTGGACCAGATGTAGGAGGGAGTGGAAGTGGGCAACCATATTGAGGCTGGGCATGCTGCATAGGCAGTGGGTAAGGTGCAGCAGGCACATATGCACCTGTCTCATAATCTCAAAAATACTGCTGCTGTATCTGCAGCAGATGTAGGGTTTGCTTATTGGGGTTTTGTGAGCAATCAGGCCAAATATGGCCAACCTTGTTGCATTCGTAACAGGTATGGGTATCAGGCCAGGACAAAGAGGCTTGTTGAGCATCTATCTCCATTGGGGCTCCTCTACCCAGCTGCATGCCAGTGGGAGTGAAATGGGAATGGTTACCTGGAGGAGGACATGGCGGGGGCAGATAATATTGTTGGCCATAAGGCCATGGAGAACCACAAAGCAGGGAACAATATTGGTAAGAAAAAGATGGGGCATGGGTAGGTGGCCCTCTCTCAACCAAGATCCATTCAAAGTTTCTACCAATTGTTCAGTAGTTTACACACAAGTCCTTGAACTCATCAGCTTCCTGACCTGTCATCTTTGCTTGATAATAGATGCAGTAGTTGACAGCCTTTTTGAGGAGGTCGATGGCATGACCTTCCTCAACTTGTGCTTTCCTTGCCAGGATAACAAACTCCTGGATGAACAAATCTATGGATCTAGAGCCTTGCTGTAAGGCCTGCAGCTTTCTTAGGCTTTCATGAGCCAGTACCTCAATCTGGAAGTACTCCTTGATCTCAATCTGGAGATCAGTCCATTTTGGCCAAGCTACAATGCCCCTTGGCTGGGTGAGAGTGCTTCCTGCTGCAATGGGAAGCTCTTCTTCTTCTTCCAATAGATATTTTTCAGAGTGATCTGGGTGAATCCTTCTGCCTTTTTCTCTAGGCGAGACAAGACTGCAATCATGTGAACTCAGTTGTCCTTTCAATCTTGTACCTCAACCCAAAGGTGAAGCTTGATCCACCAAGGTCTAAACTTGGATCTATTGCCATTCCAGTTGCCAGGGTGAACAATTTTGTTTGAAATGTTGGACCTTTCCTTGTTTAATGCCAACACATCCAGTCTGTTGACAAGGTCGTCAATATCTACTTGATTCAACATTGTTTAGTGAGATGAGGGGGGCAGCAGTGTTGAAAACAGAAAGAGTCAGTAAAGTAGTTGTTGCGCTGGCAGTTTCATTGGAGTTGGATATATGCAATCAGGTTGCACTGGGCCTGATAAGTGGAGTTGAAATAGGAAAAGGTGACTTGTCAGAGGGGGAAATCTGTGAGAGCTGAGGTGGATTGAACCAGTTGGGATTGTTGCACTATTCTGTTTGTGCAAATGTGAGCCAGCTTGAATTCTTACTGTGAGGTATCTTACAACCAAGCTTGAGGGATGTGGCAAACAGTAGACCTAAAAAAATACTTCTTCAACTGGAGATAATATATTCTTCTCTGTAAACTCTTGTAATGGATTCTCTGGGGTCCGCAAAGCCCAGGAACAAAACTACACATATACTAGGTAAAAACTAAGACTGATGCTCTACCTCCCATCACCTCAAAGGAGGGACTGAGAAAGTTCTAAACTAACATGACAAAAGCTTGGGGTACTACCCCATGTTCTAAAGTGGCAAATGTAAAAGAAAATGAAAACTGGAAAAGACCAGTGGCTTCTCTTTGGTCCTAGAGTCCAGGAAGTGTTTACAGTCTAATCCAAGTGTTGCAAGTAGTCTCAAGCAATCACTGGCAGGACTCAACAAGACCAACACCAAAGTCAGAAGTGGTATAGAAAAGAGGGGATAAAGAGTAGAGGTTGATGTCTTCCTTAATGCACTTGCAAGGATGTAGGTCACAAGGCACAAATGGATTAGATTGAGGGTGCTCAGTTGACTACTGCTAGTGATATAGGTTACAGGAGTGAACATGGACCATAGGGTCCATGGGAATGATTACTATGTAAGGATAGATAAAAGAAGGTGTCATGAGAGAAGAAGAATGATGATGGGAAAGAAAGAACAGAAATTAATAAGGTGTGTGTGCAGCATGTTTGTCTAGACCATAGGTCATGTGTAGTTTCCCATGGTCACGTGCACATCATGTGACTTTGAAGTCTGAAGGATGTAAAGTATGCACTTTGTAGTGTTAAGTTAAAAAGTTTGAAAATATTAGTATATCATAACACTACTTCCTCTTTAAGACCTGAATTCCAGGCAAGTCCCATGATAATTAGTTTTGGTAAAGTTCTCATAACCAATGAAGAGAGAAGAAAAATCTCCTACATATGATAAGGCCATGAAGTTTCCAGCAGTCATGAGAGAAGAAGAATGATTGTTACGGTTTTATCTGTAGCAATGGTACTCCAACCAAGGATGCTACTCCACAAGAAGTCTTGTAGATGGCAAACAAGTCGAGGTCGATGTCAGCGACAATGACGACGAGAGGGATAGCATGGAAGCAAGTAGTACAAGGACAACCTTGTCCAAGGAACGAGAAGTCTACCAAAGATCTCTCAGAGAGCAGACAACCTTGGATATGAATGAGTAGATTCAGGCTAGAGAGCTATTCGAGCTCAGCTTGAACTTATATACAAGTACAGTAATTTAGGGCAGGTCTAACCCAATATGGTAAGAGAACTCTAGGGGAGGCATAACCATGTCCGAGACACATCACGTCGCATAGCATGTAATCTAGGAAGAAACCAGAACGGGTTGTCGGAACTTTTTTGCCAAGATGCCAATGATTTATAATACATTACCAAAAGATCACACCCCATTATAATGCCTGCTAACGCAAATTAGAGAAAATTAGGTAATTTTTTGCATTGGAATGCCATAATAATGAACTTATAATGAGCTTTGTAATGCCCAAATCAGGGTTAGCATGCCTTACAAGGCAGTTGCAAGGGGTTGTAAGCTGGCGCCATTATCATGGTGCAAAAAAAGTTGCGACAGTATAATAGGATCAATGAGGCAGTGCTCAGGAGATCTCGAATCTATGGGATGATGAGCCACAGCCGACCAGGGAGAGTAGGATCAGGGGATGATCCAGGGAAACTCCAGGGAGGATCCAGTCCTTGTGTTTACATAGAAATGTAAACGTCCAGGGGAATGTCCAGTCACTAGGTGATAGCCAGGAGTCCTTGTGATGAAAGGGAACTCATTGTCCTGGGTGAATATCCAGTCTTGAACCAAGAGCCCATCCTAGGTGTAAGGCTGGGGATTGTCTGTTAGAAGGTGAATGGTAGCCACAAGTCATGATTGTCAAGTATGATCTGGTAATACAATGGCAGTGCCATGAGAAGTCGAGGGGAAAGTCATGGTGACACCAGGTCACAAAAACCATAACAATGATGATGGGAAAGAAAGAACAGAAATTAATAAGGTGTGTGTGCAGCATGTTTGTCTAGACCATAGGTCATGTGTAGTTTCCCATGGTCACATGCACATCATGTGACTTTGAAGTCTGAAGGATGTAAAGTATGCACTTTGTAGCATTAAGTTAAAAAGTTTGAAAATATTAATATATCATAACAGGAAGGAAGTGAGTTGCTGAGGAGGGTGGGGTTGATCGATTGACTCTCAAGGGTTCGAGATGACACAGGTGCTTTGTAGGAAAGAAGTGAGTCGCTGAGGAGGGTGGGGTCAATCGATTGACTCTTGAGGATTTGGGACAACGCAGGTGCTTTACAGGAAGGAAGTGAATTGCTGAGGAGGGTGGGATCGATTGACTGACTCCCAAGGGTTCTGGATGATGCAGATGCTGTGTGAGAAGGAAGTGAATGACTCTCAAGACCTTGGGATGACACCAGTTAAAGAGGAGCAACAAGAGATCCTGAGAGTGGCTGCTGCAAGAGCTCAAAATACAGTGGAGTAAGGAACCTCCCATGTTGCCCTCAAGTAGCAGCATATGGATTATTTAGAATTTGAAGATTCAGCTCTGTCCTGGGGGGCATGACATGGGCTTGTTGCAGCACTGTGGTTGGAGTGTTAAAGCCAAACTGGTCTGATTCAGATGAATGATGATGGAAAACTGGGAAAGGGGTTGTTTGAAAAAAAAGAACAAGTTGGTATTGTGTTCTGGTCAAAAAAGAAAGATACCTTACTAGAGCTGGCCCTGTTTGGACTTGACTTGGGACCCCCTGTTATGGTTTTACCTGCAACACTGGGACTTCAACCAAGGATGCTACTCTTCAAGAGGTCTTGAAGACGATGAACGAGTCGAGGTCAATGTTGGCAATGACAATGATGAGAGAGATAGCATGGAAGCAAGTATTCGAGGACCACCTGGTCCAAGGAACCAAAGAGTCTACTGAAGATCTCTTGTTGAGTAGAGAACCGAGGGTATGAATGAGTATATTCAGGTTAGAGAGCAGTTCAAGCTCAGCTCGAACTTATATACAAGTATAGTAGTTTAGGGCCAGTCTAACCTGATATGGTAATAGGAATCTAGGGCAGGCATAACCATGTCCAAGGCATGTCGCATTGCGAGTCACATGATACTTGGGAGAAACCGGAGTGGGTATAGTAGGATCAATAGATCGGGTGATCTAGGATCAGCAAGGCTGTCTGGTTAAGGGCAGGTGTCAGAGTCTACAATCCAGAGGCTGTATCTCGGGTGATGACAGGTCACTGAGGCAGGTATCGGGGCATGTAGGATCAACAAGGCAATGCTCAGGAGATCTCGGATCTGTGGGGCGAAGAGCCACAGCCCAACTGTGGGGAGTCAGATCAGGGGATGATCCAGGGAAACTCCCGGGAAGATCCAGGCCTTGTGTTTACATGGAAACGTAAACATCCAGGGGAATGTCCAGTCGCTAGGTGATATCCACGGAGTCCTTGTGATGAAAGGGAACTCATCATCCATGGGTGAATGTCCAGTCTTGAGTCAAGATCCCATCCTAGGCATAAGGCTGGGGATTGTCCGTTACAAGGGGAAATGGTAGCCGCGAGTTGTGATCGTTGAATACAATCTGGTAATACAATGGCATAGCCATGAGAAGTTGAGGGGGAAAGTCGTGGCGCTGCCAGCAGCACGTGGTCGTGGGGAGGTCACAGGTGACATAGGTCACAGGTGACATAGGTCACAGGTGACATAGGTCACAGGTGACATAGGTCACAGGTGACATAGGTCACAGGTGACATAGGTCACAGGTGACATAGGTCACAAAACTGTAACATTACCCCAGACAACCAACCTCCCATTTATGCCACTTCCTTGAATGGGGCCATCGCTGAGGTGAGGGCCCTTACTTTAGATTTACTTTGGAACCAAGGGTTCAGTGTGGTCATTGACATGCTTCCTCCCCTTTCTGTCCCCCCCACCCTTTGCCTCCTCATCCTCTCTATGTTGGAGCTGGAGAGGGAGATCTACTTCTTCCAGGACCCCCTCAACATTCCTACTGCCCCCACTCCTCACCCATCCAATCATGGAGCTACCCATGGGAGTATAAACAGTCGGTCCATCTCCCCATCTCCCACTCCCGTCCCTGTCCCACCACCTTCCTCCAGCGCCGTTCCCAATAGGGCCACACCTCCTGCGAGAGCTTGTTCTGAGTCCACCGAGTCCTTTTGGACCAGCATCAAGGAGATGCCAGCCCCTCCAACACCAGTGACCTCTCTCTCCACTCATAGGAGAGTCTGCCACACTCACCTCTTGCAGGAGGAATGCTGACACCTCAGGCTCAGAACCACCATCCTCATCTCATTGGGCCCACTGGTGGGTCCAAGAAATTGAGGAGGAAACGTGGGCCATTCCCACTCTCCCCACCGTGTCCCCATCCCAGGACCCCTCACCATTGTCACCCCCACTTGCCCCATCTCTCCCACCCTCTCCACTGTTGGTCACCAACCCCCCTCTCCACATGTGGCCCAGTCCCCTCCCCAGCCTCATGTTCCTCCCCAACATCACCCCAGGTGCTACAAGTGCCATTCCACTGACCATTTCTGGGTCAACTGCCCGCAGTACATCTGCCTGTACTGCCACACTGCCACCCCTGGACACATCCAGGCTTGATGCCCTTGTTGAGTCTGTTCTCTCTGCGGAGAGGTCAGACACATCGCCAACAACTGTGTCTTCCATGACAATGAGTGGGTCAACTGGGACCACAACCCCACTGACTATGAGATCAACAAGGGGGACCAATCCAGACGAGACTGAGGAGGCAGAAGAACGGACCCAGCTGGAGCTGGAGAATATAGAGGAAGAGTCGGGGTCTCTTCCATACAAAGGGGGTAATGTTATGGATTTCTTTCCTTTCTATTCTTCTAACTATGCTCTTGCCCATTCATCTTCTCATACACAAGAGGGCTTTGCCCTTATGGTGTTGACCATGCAATATGCCACTTTTACGGATGACCTCCTTGATATGGACGAGTAACCTTTTCTAGGTAGTTCTCTCATACTGCCTCATATTCCCCTCAACCCAGATGGTCTGTACACACTCTTATTTGGTTGGTCTGTGTGCCATTCCCAGTAGGATAAATACCTTGCCCTTGTACTAGGATTCTGTATCTAGTTCTACACAATCTATTGCCTAGAGCCTGGTCATTCCGCAAGTGATTAGTCTAAGGATTAGTCATAGCAAGACCCAAGGATCTCTAAGTGTCTCCGCACTACACTTGAGTGTGCACTTCAACTAGATTATATGCATCAGTGTAACGGGCCCTTACAAGCCCTATGTGTGGGCCTGGTACTGGGGCTTCAGGGCTTCAGGCCTGGCCCACAACATCACTATTTTCACTTGACTTGAAATATGCTTTATGTTTGATCCTTGCAATCTGATTTATGTGTGGTTGTTACATACACTCTTCCTTGACATCATCAATGAAGACTAATGACTTTCAACTCGAGTGGAATTGCCATCTGATATGGAGTCCAGACACCAACAACTGGAGCCCACAAGTACATTTGTCATTATATCTACCCACTGTCATTTTTTTTCTCACAAATTTAAAGATCTTCAATTTCTGGGACAGGCACACTATGGTGTATATGATGATGATTATCAAACATATCACCCAATCTTATCAATCAGTTCTATGGTGTGCATGGGGCATGTGTTCAGTGGAAAGAGCACCAGACCAGAGCAGGGCATCCAGCAGATGAAAATGACTTGGATGATGGTGATGGCAATGGCAATGGCAATAGTGATATGCCTGATGACCATGATTACTCAATGGAGATCTTGATCAATCAGCAGCAGCAGCAACACATTCACCACAAAGCAATACATGTTCCAACACATATGTAGGAGCCCATTCAATGGTCCTGACAATGAGGCTGCATTTTTCATGACATTGCATAAAGTCAGTGTTAAAGTCTGGAAGTCCAAAGGTCCGGAGTTTGGCGGAGTTACATAGTCCAGTGCTATTTGTACCAGAGCTCAGCTATTGCCTAAGATGGGCGAGAACAACTGTATTTACCTATTCATACCAGACCTATGATACATTAGTCTTGGAGTAACTAGTGTGAAGTAAGTAACTCACCTCAGCTGTTGCCTAAGATGGGCAAGAATAACTGAGGTGCTGAGAAGAAGAGTGGAATTTATATACTATATGGTGGAGGCACACTTGTACCTCAATATCCATCAGGGAAGATAAAAGAGGGAAAGGTATAGTAAGGAGGTATTGCCAAGTGACAGCACTGTACCATAAGAAAAGACAGTGTTCTGGAGTTGGGAACTCCTGAACTCCTGAACTCCTGAACTCCAGAGTAGTGGACTATTTAGGTGGTCCCATTGGAGAACTGAACAACCGGAATGCCTTCCAGAGTGAGTAATATTTTGTCATTCCCACTCGAGTGTAGTCATAATCCCATACCTCGAACAAACTTCCAATGTTGGTCCTTTGCAAGTGGCTTTGTAAGTATGTCTGCTACCATGTCCTTGGTGGAGACATATCAGACCATTGCTTCTCCCTTTCTGACTAGGTCATCTCAGATGAAATGGTATTTGTGTTGGATGTGCTTAGTCTAAGCCCAGAATTGTGGATCCCAACATAAAATGATAGCTGCCTGATTGTCACAGAACAGTTTGGTAGGGGCCTTCTGCAAGTGTCCAATTTCATCAAAGAAGGTTCGGAGCCAGGCTAAGTGTTGTCCAGCATTGCTAAGTCCAATGTACTCTGATTCTGTAGTGGAGAGGGCCACCATGCTTTGCAGTTTGCTGGACCAGGAGATGGCTCCACGATTGCTGATGAATACAAAACCAGAGGTGGAATGGGAGTTGTCCAATTCCTGAGACCAGCCAGCATTGGAGTATCCATGGAAGTCCATGTCTGTAGAGAGCTCTGCTCCATCGAATCGGAGTTCCATGTCCTTAGTGGCTTGTACATACCAGAGTGCACATTTTGCTGCTTCCCAGTGAATGAATTTGGACTTTGCACTGAAGCGGCTAAGTGTACCAACTGTGTATGTAATGTCCAGACATGTTCCAAGCATGAGGTACATCAGTGAACCTATGACCATCAGGTATGAAACCTGTTTTCCTTCAATGATCATCTCTGGGACAATGCGATCATCTGTCACATCAGTTGCAGAGAGCTGAAGGCCATGTGCCATAGGAGTCCATGCTGGCTTGCATGTGGACATGCCAGTTTGCTCAAGAATTGTGTGACAATATTGGGATTGACACAAGGAGATAGTCCAGAGTTTCCAGTTCCATCTGAATTCAATTCTGAGAATGTATTTGGCCTCTCCAAGGTCATGCATTTTGAAAGCAGCAGAGAGTTTTGTTTTGATGGAGTTCATGGACTTCCAAGTAGTAGCAGCTAGGAGGAGGTCATCAACATAGACAACTAGGAAACAGACTTGTCCATCCTTTCTGTCATATACCATACCTCCGGCCTCCGGAACCACCTCTGACCTGTTACATACGAACTCCAGTGCATTCTCTTTGAAACACAACTCCTAAACCTTCGGACTTGTGTAGATTACTTACAATACTTATGTTCCATTCTCCTTATGTACTAGCCCCACCCTCTGTACCCCTCCAATCCTGTGTCTCATGTAGACGCACAGCTCTGGCTCCACTTCCCCTCTGGTTACCGATCTACTTACCAATCCACTATATGTACCTCTGTTACTAATGCTATGTATCCCCAACGTATATATAGTCCTCTGAACTCCTGTATTTACTTAGTTCTGATATCAACTTTGACACGGACTCCAAATCCTCCAAGTCACCCTCTCTCTCTGCTCCTGCTCCAAAATCCAAGACACTGTGAATCAGCAAGGGCACACCACACAAGGTGAAGCTGACATCTCAACCCCTCCAAACTCCACTTCTCCGGAGTTACCCTCAGGAGTTCCAGCACAGTCCTAACACTTTCAGAATATGTAGAGACATGTTTCGGCATCTAAGTGGACAAAGCCAAGTTTTCCAAGCTTTTGCTCTAGGGTTTTGTTCCAAGTCCAGCCAGCTTGTTTTAGTCCATATAAGAAGTGCTGGAGTTTCCAGCAGTATCTGGGTTGGATGGGAATGCCTTCCAGAGGTGACATGTATAGATCTTCCTTCAGTTCTCCATTGAAATAGGCTGTGGAGACATCCATTTGGTCTAACTCCAAGTTGTACTTAGCAGCTAGGGCAATCAGAGTGTGAATGGAATCAAGATTTGCTACTGGAGTGAACACTTCCTGGTAATCAACTCCTTCATTTTGTATGAAGCCATGTGTGACTATCTGGACTTTGTACCATTCCACATTCCCTTTTTCATCTCGTTTGATTTGGAATACTAGTTTGGAGGTGATCAGAGTTACTCCATCCGGAATAAGCACAGTTTCATAGACATGGTTGGAGTTGAGACTTTGGAGTTCCTCTTCTACAGCAGATTTCCATAAGTCTTTGTCCACTCTGAAGTAGGCTTCCTTTAAGTTTCTCAGAAGTGGCTCTTTGGAGTTTGCAGATCCAGCAAATATGAAATCCTCTATGGAGGCAGAGAATGCTCCTGGAAGTTCTGGTTCTGGAGGTTCTGGAGTGTGTTCTGGGGCTTGTGCTTCTTCTCTGTGGTTTTCTTGTCTTGTAGCCTCCTCCTCCAGGGTGTGCTCATATTCTCTGTTTTTATTTGCTGCCTGTCATTGCTGGTTGCTCTGTCAGACTGGAGCAGGAGCAGGAGCAGGAGCAGGAGCAGGAACAGGAGCTGGAGCTGGAGCTGGAGCTGGAGCAGGAGCAGGAGCAGGAGCAAGAGCAAGAGCTTCATCTAACTGGAGTTGGTCTAATTGCTCTGCCAGTTCCTCAATGCCAGGGCTAGCAGGGCATTCTGGAAAGTGTTCTGGAGCTGCAGGGGCATCTCCCACTGGTCTGGCATTGTGTGGAAGTGGACAGTCATCATCATCATGGTCATGCTCCAGTAGGCGGAGGTGCTCTGGAATTAGGTCCTCCCACTGTCCCTCAACAGCAGGACCATTCCATGGAGCAGATTCAGTCTTGGAGATTGTTCCAGATTTGTCAAAGATGACATGGCCACTGGAGATGATGGTCCGACATTTGATGTCAAGGAGTTTGTAGGCTTGTTGTCCATAAGTGTACCCTAACATGATGCATTTCTTTCCATGTGGTCAGAATTTTCCCCCCTGCTGCTCCTTTGACATGTAGGCATAGGCTGGACATCTGAAGGGGTGGAAGAGAGTTGGGTCAACCTGGCAGTTGAAGAAAATCTGGTAGGGGACCTTGCCTTGTAGTCTGGAGTTTGGACTTTGTGCAGTGATGTAAGCAGCAGTGGACATGGCATCCATCCAGAATGACTTGGGGAGTTTGGATTCCTCTAGCATGGTGTTGGCCAGTGTGGCCAGTGTTTGATTCATGTATTCTGCTAAACCATTTTGTTCCAGAGTGTATGGAGTGGAGGTTTCAAGGAGTGTGCCATCAGTCTGGAGTTGGTCCTGGAAGGCCCTGTTGGTGTACTCTGTCCCTCCATTGCTCCAGATGAACTTTGTATGAAGTTCTAAAAAATCCTCCTGTCCTACTTCCATTCAAAGCAGGGTTTGGACATCGGCCTTCCATTGGTTGTAGATTTGTAGAGCTTCATTTTTGTGTTTCATGAAGCAAATCCAAGGGAAGTGGCTGAAGTCATCAACAATGATTAGCCAAAATCTGTAGCCTTTGCATGATCTCGGAGTTATAGGACCTCCGACATCTGTGTGTACTATCTCCAAGGGGTGAGTACTCCAAGGTTCCTCCCAAACTCCGAAAGGTAGCCACTTCATCTTGCCAAGTGTGCATGCTTCACAGAATGCAGGTGTTCCGGTGAGGGTATCGATGCCTCGGAGCTGGTCGGATTTGACCATGTGCTATATCCAGTTGGTGGACATGTGTCCCATCTGTCTGTGGAGGAGATTAATGTCGATGGATGCATGGGCTGCCTCCTTTTGATCGGCAATTAAGATGGTGTTGTGGTCCTTTCAGATGTGACAAGTGTTTGACTTTGCTGGAAAGATAGTTGAGAGACCAGTGGAGGCAAGTCAATTTATGGAGATGAGTGAGATCTGAAACTCCAGAATTAGGAGGACATTTGATAGAATGATCTCAAAGGTGTTTTTGGATACTTGTGACAGGAGTGGTACTGTTCCAATTCCGATAGTGTGTGCCACAGAGTCATCTCCAAGGGTTACTGGATGTGGAGGGTGGAGTGGCTGATATGTCTGGAACCAGGACTGGTGTGGGACCATGTGTGACATTGCTCCAGAGTCTATGATCAGTGTGTTTTTTCCATTTTTGTTTTGTTTGGATGATGAGTAGGCATGAATGCATTGGATTAGGGACTTGGGTACATTGTCACAAGCTACGTGTGCTGAGTCCAGGGGATCCAGAGTTTCCTCCACTGTATTCACCCTCTCCTTTCCTTTTTCTGGTTTTCTGAATCCTCCCCTCCATAACTCTGCAACCCATTTCTTGTAGGAGTGGCAGTCAGCGGAGTTGTGTGTGGTGGAGAGATGGTGTTCAGGCATTTGGAGGTCAGATGGAGGACTTGGGAGTTCCGGAAACCTTCATAGTGGACTTCAAATGTCCAGAGGGGTATAGGCGAGCGTCTTCAGTGATGATTCAGGTTTCTACCACATCAAAGGTGAGTTTGCTATCCTCCATAGTATTGATGAGTGATGACTTGAATAACTCCCATTCTGGAGTTTTCGGAAGGGAGTTGAGGAGGATGAATGCTATGACTTTGAAGTTGACAGTGAATTTCATGCGAGCAAGTCGAGACTCAGAGGTCCAGAGTGATGTGATGTGTTCCAAAACATTGGAGTTGCTGTTTCAGCTTACATTGAACAGTTGTTGGAAAATGTGGAAGGCAGAGGAGATGCTCAGAGCATCAAGGAGTGAGACAAGTTTGTCCCATAGTTCTTTTGTGGAGGTGCAGGACTCCATCTTGAGTAGAAGGGCATCAGAGAGACATTCCTGAATGATGCCATGCGCTTTTTCATCATGCTCCTGTCAGTCATGGATGTCTGAAGCAGTGACTCTGGTTGTTCCAAGGACAGGTGTGGTGTCTGTTCTGGAAACTACTTCATAGACTTTGCTGCTGTGGAGCTTTTAGGTGGTTTTGACCTTCCATAGCAGGAAGGTCTCAGGTCCAGTTAGGATTTCATCACTTTGGATGGTGTCCAATGTCATGCTGGATGACAGAACAGGGTGAGGTGACAGGAGGAAAAATTATTTCCTGATGGTGGTGTTAGATAGCTGGTAGCTGGAGTTTGTTTGAGAATGGAGAGGTGCATCAAGGGATATGCAAGTGTGCTGAGGGATGCTGTTAGGACTGTGCCAGAACTCCTGAGGGTAACTCCGGAGAAGTGGAGTTTGGAGGGGTTGAGATGTCAGCTTCACCTTGTGTGGTGCACTCTTGCTGATTCACAGTGTCTTGGATTTCAGAGCAGGAGCAGAGAGAGGGTGACTTGGAGGATTTGGAGTCTGTGTCAGAGTTGATATCAGAACTAAGTAAATATGGGAGTTCAGAGGACTATATATACATTGGGAATACATAGCATTAGTAATGGAGGTACATATAGTCAATTGATAAGTAGATTGGTAACCAGAGGGGAAGTGGAGCCGGAGCTGTGCGTCTACGCAAGACACAGGATTGGAGGGGTACAGAGGGCAGGGCTAGTACATAAGGAGAATGGAACATAAGTATTGTAAGTAATCTACACAAGTCTGAAGGTTTAGGAGTTGTGTCTCAAAGAGAATGCACTGGAGTTTGTATGTAACAGGTTGGAGGTGGTTCTGGAGGCCAGAGGTACAGTATACATATGACAGTATCCCCCTCTTAGGCCCGAACCCTTGAGGGCCTATTAGAGGAACACAATGTGGGGTGTGGAACCAGAGGCAGAGTCTGAAGCTGCATGGAGTGTGACATGGGGACATATAAAATCCAGGGTGTGTAGTCCGAGCATCCTGAACTCAAACCACAACCATGTCCAAAATTGACAACATCAAGAATTGGTCTGAAGACCACCTGGTGAAGGGTGCGGATGACGACAATGAACTGTGTGCTGCCAAGTATGCTGAGCAGTGGTGTCACGTCAAGGTGTGGAGGGTGGAGGAGGAATGGATGAGGGTGGAGGAAGAGCAGAGAAAGGTGGAGGAGAAGGCTGCACGTTAGGCAGTGACAGAGGTGGCTCAGAAACAGAGGAAGGCCGAAGAGGCAGCCAAAAAACAGGTGAGTACCATTGCCTGTTCCAGAGGCTACAAACTAACGGAGGTAGGCAGAGGACATGAGGGCATCACAGAGCACCAGATTGGAGGAGTGCACAGAGGGCAGAAAGGGGAAGAAGCGGGCATCGGAGGCAACAGCGTGTGTATGATGTGAGGACTGGGGGCTCGAGTGTGTGCTCAGGCCTGGTAAGTCCACATCGTGCATAGGGTGCCGTGAGGTAAAGGCCTAGTGTGAGAGGCCCAGAGAGGAGAAGTCAGAGAGGTGGAAGAAGAAGGTGAGGATGGAGGCACCGGAGATGGCAAAGGTGGGGGGAGCGAGTGGCTCAAAAGCAGCGGAGGGATATGGAGGTGTGGTGGAAGCGCTTGGGGGCCTCATGGAGGTCCTAAAGCAAATCCATGCAATACTGCAGGGGCTTTTAGCAGCTGGATCTCTAGTATGCTATGCTCAAGAGGTTGGTGGAGTTGAATACAGAGGAGGTATACAGAGGGGGTTCAGATGGGTCAGAGAGTGGAGATGAAGAAGAGGAAAAGGAGGCAGCAAAAGAGATGGCAGAGTTGGAGGAAGAGGAAAAGGAGGGGAGTGAGGAGGAAGAGGGTGGCCGTATTGTATAGGTACTGCCGTGATTGTGTTTTGTACATAGAAATGTACCTTGTGAGTCTGGGAGTGTCCAGACATCAGAGGAGTTGGAGTGTTGCTAATAAGCAACAGAAGGGGTCGGAGTTGGATGGGGGACAGAGCGGATAGAACCTATCAAAGGTTCTGATGTGGAGAGTGAAGTCCCTATCCCCCTCTTAGGGTAGACATCTCAATGTCTACAGAAAGAGGATTGGGGGGAGCAGCACAGGGGCATAGTGATGTGGGGCGGAACAGATTACTGAAGGTGATCAGAGGTACTGGAGTTGCCGAGAGACAAGTCCAAAGGCACAGAGGAGCTCAGAGTTGCCAGCATCCATACTCAGGTGAAGGGAAAATAGTACTGCTCGAAACCCAACACTCAATGGAGCGTTCATGGGTGAGTCAGTGGTTTTCTAATATCAAGGGAGCAAGGGGACCCAATGGAGGTGCATGGAGAGCACGGACAGAGTGATCACCTAGTAGAAGGGGGGTTTTGGAGGAGGTATAGGAGTGGACAGGGGGTCAGAGCACCACTAGGGTACAGAGACAGGGAGTTGGGGACAGAGTTGCTGAGAAGGTGCGGAGGGGACAGGGGTAGCACCATCTAGGCACGGCAGAGGCAGAGAGGGAGTTCACAGCAGTAGCACTGAGCTGGAACTGAAACAGTGCACAGTGGATGACAGTGCCCATCCAAAGTGCAATGCTGGAGGGGTCAGATTAGGGACAAGAAGACTTTGGATAGTTTTTCGCCATGTGGCCAGAGAGACCACAGAAGAAGCAGAGGCTGTGGTTGAAACGACACTATCATTCAATGAAGGTGAGTTGACCGTCAGGACCGAGTGGAGAAGCAAGGTCCACAGAGGAGGAGGTATCAGACTTGAGAGAAGTATCAGAGTCTGAGTCGGAGGAACGATTGGAGGGAACAGAGGTGGATGTGGGACAGGAGGGTAGGAACTCAGAGTTGGAGGGTGGAGTGGAGGATGAGGAGAGGACAGAAGAAGCACTGGCAAGCAGAGTCATCTGATACTGATGCTCAGATCTATGTTCCCAATAGCACACATCAACTGACTGCATTAGGGTTCGCATCTCCGATAGCATCTGTGGTTTGCCAATACAAGAGATCTCATTCTTGATGCGGTCTGGAAGGCTGGAGTAGAAAAGATGCCAGAGGGCACCATCTCCAAAGCCCTGGACCTGACAAGCAATGCAGTTGGAGTGCACCACATAGTGATTGATGCATTGCTCATCCTTCATGAACAGATTGTGGAGTTCATGTTCTGCATTACTGACAGGGTTATGGGGGCTGAAATTCATCCAGAGGTCAAGGATGAAGTCGGGGTAGCTGTCCATCCACAAGGGACACAGCACAGAGGGGTCGGATAGGAGGAGGTTGGGTTCGAACCATTCAAGGGCCATACCTGTTAGGTAGGACTGCACAAATGTTACTTTGGCATGGTCTGTATGGAAAACCTTAGGGTGGTCTTGAAAGCTCAGTTTACATTGGACCAGGAAGGCCCGGAGTTTGTGGGAGTCTGATCCATTGAACTGGTCTGGTATGTGGACTCTGGTTCTTTGGACAGAGGTGGGGATTGGACGACTAGATCTGGCTAATTGTCGGATGGAGTGGGCAAGGAGTGTGAGGGCATCAGATGCCTTGTCTTCAGAGTTGTCAGGATCTGACTCAGATGCATCAGAGTCATCAGGGAAGTCTCTACCGTTCAGCAGAGTGGGCTGGTCCCGTGCTCTGTGACTGGAGTGCTGACTAGGAGTTGTAGGGGGGTGAGTAGTCTGACCCAAGGATTGAAATCCCAGAGTTGAATTCCTCAATGGAGGTGTTTGTGAGGCAGAGCTGGGAGGACGGCAGGGAGAGAAACCATGGAACCTATGAAGGTCTGCAATTACTGGATGTTGACGATGACTGGCGAAGACACTAAGAGCATCATAGCAGGAAGGAGTGGAGGTCATGACAAAGGGTATGGGATTCGTAAGAGATGTGGAGGGGGTCATGACAGAGATTTTACCACTTGGTACGAAATTCTAAGTAACTGAAAATCAAGTAATGTGATCAACAAGTGGGAGTTCTGATATACTGTTAGGACTGTGCCGGAACTCCTGAGGGTAACTCTGGAGAAGTGGAGTTTGGAGGGGTTGAGATGTCAGCTTCACCTTGTGTGGTGCGCCCTTGCTGATTCATGGTGTCTCAGATTTTGGAGCAGGAGCAGAGAGAGAGGGTGACTTGGAGGATTTGGAGTCCATGTCAAAGTTGATATCAGAACTAAGTAAATACAGGAGTTCAGAGGACTATATATACGTTGGGGATACATAGCATTAGCAACAGAGGTACATATAGTGGATTGGTAAGTAGATCGGTAACCAGAGGGGAAGTGGAGCCGGAGCTGTGCATCTATGTGAGACACAGGATTGGAGGGGTACAGAGGGCAGGGCTAGTACATAAGGAGAATGGAACATAAGTATTGTAAGTAATCTACACAAGTCCAAAGGTTTAGGAGTTGCGTCTCAAAGAGAATGCACTGGAGTTTGTATGTAACAGGTCAGAGGTGGTTCTGGAGGCTGGAGGTATGGTATATGACAGATGCACAAGTGGGTGAGTTGTTTGTTTATTTGGCGCAAGCAGGGCTCATAACCTGTTAAAGTTTGGAAGTCCAAAGGTCCGGAGTTTAGCAGAGTTAGTCTGGTGCTATTCATACCAGAGCTCAGCTGTTGCCTAAGATGGGCGAGAACAACTATATTTATCTATTTGTACCAGAGCTATGGTACATTATGTTGAACTAGCGCATGTATTGGCTAGAGTTGTGCAAAGCATACTTACCCACTTACTAAGCAAGGTAACAGTGAATGTAGTGGTTGGGGATCAAGAAGTGATTGGAACTCAGCTCAGCTGAGTTTGTACTTAAGTACAGTGAATGTGTGAACAATTATACGAGTATGGTAAATACTACTCCTATCGTTCAACACTCCCCCTGGTCTAATATACTGTAGTATTGTAAGACCTAAGTAAAAAAATCAATCACACAATCCAGAAGGAAAGGTGAGGTTATGAAACTGCAAACCAAGCTGTGGGCGAAATTTCTCGAACTTGACATGTCCAAGGTTCTTGGTGAACATATCTGCTGGATTACACTGTGCACAAAGTCAACTTACCAGGTCCAAGCTCACACTCGAACCCCTGCTCCATGCACTGCTTGCACTCTGGCAGCTCTGCTGCTCTCCCCTTGCCCTTGATGGAGCTCTGCCCCACCCAGACTTGCTTGGCCTATGTTGGTTAGCATGCATTAAACGAGAGCAAACAAACCACTTACCTGCTTTCTGGCCTCCTCCTCAGCCTTCCTGCACTCCGCAGCCTGCTGCACTGAATCTTGCTCTGCCCTCTGCTTCCTCACTGCCTCTGCTGCCTCTGCCACCTTGCGTGCTGCCTCCTCCTCCTCCGCCTTGCACCTCGCAGCCACCTCTGCCTCTGCCTTCTTCTGCACCTCCTCTGCCTTTTCCCGTTCCTCCTCCACTTTTTGCTCCTTCATGTGTTGCCGCCATTCTGTGTACTTCGTGGTGCAGATGTCATCATTGTCATTGGCACACTCCACCAGACACGTGTTGGACCAGGTCTTGAGGTCATCGTTGGCAGACATGATGGTTTAGGATAAAGAAGAACGGACACATAGCATCAGATTTTATACACCTCTGAGCAGCATCCACAATTTCAGACTCCGAATTTCCACTCTGCATTGTTCCTTGCCTAGGCCTTCAGGGGTTCAGGCCTAAGAGGGGGATACTGTCATATCCTGGAAATCCTATAAGTCCAACCCCAGTCTTCCAGACCAACTCCACTTCTTGTACCTATGAACTCTGGTGCATTCTCATTCAAGACACAACCCCTGACCCCCAGACCTTGTCCATACTTATGACTCTACTTACATACATCTTCCATTACCTCCATTTCTCCACATTAGTATTAGCTCCACTTCTTAGCATCCTCTGTACCTGTACTCCACTTAGGAGCACAGCTCCGGCTTTATCTTACCTCTGACGTTTTACTTACAAACCAGCTCCACTCCATTAGTAATTCCCTACGATTCCATAGTATATAAACCTCCATAACTCCTGTACTTCCCCTCAGTTTGAATATTAACTTAGTCTAACTCCTCTCCACTCGAGTCTCGAAGACTCTCCTCTGTAACCTCCACTCAACTTGACGTCTAGTATGTCTTAAGTCCAACTCCGACCCCTCAGTAAATTCCAGGACAACAGGACTCTTGACAAGGGTGCACCACATATGGTGAAGCCAAGTCCTGTCCATATAGACAACTCCAGAGTTCCGGAGTTCATTCTCCCCTCGGAGTTTGCCCAAACTTAACAGAAGTCCTCAGTGGCTTTCTGTTCATCAGGTGAGAGGGGGTAGAGTTTCCTGATTTTTGGAGTGAAAGAGTCCTTGAGATTAATCTCATGATCATAGGGTTGGAATGGGGAAACATGAGATTGGTGGCTTCCTTCTGGAAAACAGAGGTGAACTGAGTGTATTCAGGGGGTAGTGTTGGTTTGGGCTTGGATTTCTTGGCTGTGATGGCCAATTCAGTGGCTGAGGTGAGCTTTCTGATAATAGGGGATCTGAGGGATATAATGTGAGATCTGCATCAGAGGATATGATGGAACACTTGGTTATCATTAGCTCAGGTGAGGTAGTCAGATTCCTCTTCCCAATTGTTGTACTGGAAGAGACGAGAGTTGGTAATAGTGTCCACATGGACATGTCTTGGGGGGGAACAGTGGGTTTTTGGTAGAAGGAGTTGTGTCATTGGATATCAGTGGAGTGGGAAGAGAAGAGCTCTTTGGACTGATCATGTGTCTCACTGATTGAGATGGTGCTGTTCTTCCAATGAATGGTGGGGTTGGCTTCCTTTAGCCAGGGCAGTCCTAGGATAATGTTATCCTTTCCAAGGTTTATGACATGGAATAGGACTTTCATGGCAACTCCTTCAATGTTAATGAAGAGGGTGGTGGAGAAGTGAATCACTCCTCTTTTGTTGGGGGAGTTATCAGCATTTTGAGCAATGAGAGGTTCAAGGAGTTTCTAAGTGGGAAGACAATGTTTGTGGACAAAGTCCCAGTCAATGCAAGAGATGCTTGCTCCACTATCAATAAGGGCTGAGGTATCAACAGCTTTCAAGGTGTGTGATGGTTTGATGAGCTGGATTGGGATTTTCATGGAGGTGGCAGAATGTACAGTTACATGGGCACACATTACAGAGGGGAGACCTTGCATTGGATAGGACTTCCTTTCTAAAAATCCTCGAAGAAGGTGACCTTTGCCACTGTGGCATCTTCATTGTCTTTGATCTCCTCAAGCTTAGGAAGTTCTTCTTTGACTACCACTTTCACCTTCTTCTGGGCATTGGCCTTGGATGTAGAGGGAAAAGAGGGGCATTTGGTAGAGAGGTGTCCAGGTTTTTGGCACTTGAAACATAATCCTTTCTTGATACACTTCTTTTTTTTCTCAGGAGTGAGCTTCCCTACTTGAACTATATTGACATCCATGGCATTGGGGTCACAGGTCTTCTGAGAGGAAGGGGAGGAGAAAGAGGTATAGGTTTGTTGACTGGGTTGGCAGTTCCTTTTGGAGATCTCATTGGCACGGTT
Source organism: Boletus subluridellus (assembly GCA_038092575.1). Taxonomy (NCBI): domain Eukaryota; kingdom Fungi; phylum Basidiomycota; class Agaricomycetes; order Boletales; family Boletaceae; genus Boletus; species Boletus subluridellus. The sequence goes on along the minus strand of JBBPQN010000001.1, from coordinate 87,080 downwards.
GAGCGAGGTTTGGAGGAGGACAGTTTTCTTATACCATTCCTCAATGGTGGTGGGGATATTATCCATTCCCATAACTTTCTGCATAAGATAGTTGGGAAGGGCGGCAGAGAAGTAGCTGATCAGGACATTATTCTTGGTGACTTTAGCTTGAGAAGCTTTATTCTTAAACTCAGCCATGTAATGATTTAATGAAGGAGAGAAGGAAGTTTCATTCTTCTCCTGTGATACTCAAGTGGTGGATAGCCAAGTGATGGCATTATTGATGATGTCATCATGTTCAAAGGCTTTCTTGAACTTATCTATGAAGTCATTGAAGGTTCCTAAGGAGGGCTGGTGGCCCAAAAGGGTGGAGAGGTGGAAGGTGAAGGCCCAGGTTGCTGCTGAGCCTTTGGTCATATGGGAGAGGGCAAAGGTGACCTTCTTAGCACTAGTATTATAGACTTCTTCATTGACAAGGAGGTAAACTTGAACAGTGTCAAGCCATTGGATAGCAGTTTCATAGGAACTGTCAAAGGGTTCAGGTGTGCCAAGATGAAGTTCAATAGGTTTGTTGGACATGGTGGGGTTTGAAGGGGAAAAGGGAGGTAACAAAGACCCAGAGGGAAAGGAGAATGCTCCTGGTTGGTTAGGAGTGTTCTGGGGGTGAGGGAAGACTGGGGAAACAGTGGCAATAGTAGGGGATGGGAATGTGGGAGCACAAGAGAGAGTTAGAGACCTAGAGAGCTTGTGAGATAGGTCAAGTTTCTGTTGTTGTTCATGGTCAGAGGCAACAGGGATGTCCAAGTCATACTCCTCTTCTTCTTCCTCAGATCCTTCTTCTTCATGAGAGGGATTCAGAGGTGGGTTCTGGGGGTGGCTGGCATGGTCGAGACCAGCTAGGGTTTGGTGATGGTCATTGGTGGGAAATGGTGGGCAGCTACAACAATGATAGTGCCGATAAGGTCAATCCTGATCTTTTGTTATGCTTGACTCAGGTAGAGGTGAGCGTAGGCTTCGCTAGGGTTCTTAGTCGAAGATCTGGGTCAATTGAAGATAGATTGATGAGAGGATCTGTATTCAGATGTTTCAAGGGGAAGGCTGTTACAGTTTTTGTGACCTGGTGTCACCATGACATTTTCCCTTGGACCCTCCTCTCATGGCAACAAGCCATTGTATAGAGACGAGGCAGTCTTCCTTAATACACTTGCAAGGATGTAGGCCACAAGGTACAAATGGATTAGACTGGGGAGTTCAGTCAACTACTGCTAGCTTATATATGTTACAGGAGTGTGCATGGACCATAGGGTCCATGGGAATGATTACTATGTATAGATAGATGAGAGAAGACGTTGTGAGATAAGAAGTTTGATGATGGGAAGAAAGAGTGGAAATTAATAAGGCGTGTGTGCAATGTGTTTGTCTCGACCATAGGTCATGTGTAGTTTCCCATGGTCATGTGCACATCACATGACTTTGAAGTCTGAAAGATGTAAAGTATGTGCTTTGTAGTGCTAAGTTAAAAAAGTTTGAAAATATTGTATATCATAACAACAACCCTACTTACATAAATGTTCCATTATCTCCATTTCTCCATATTAGTATTAGTTCTGCTTCTTAGCATCCTCTGTACCTGTACTCCACTTAGGAGCACAGCTCCAGCTTTACCTCACCTCCAACTCCTACTTACAAACCAGCTCCACTCTGTTAGTAATCTCCTATGACTCTGTAGTATATAAACCTCCATAACTCCTGTACTTCTCCTTAGTTTGAATATCAACTTAGATAACTCCTCTTCCCTCTGTTTGAGTCTTGAAGGCTCTCCTCTGACCCTCTGCTCAACTTGATGTCTAGTACATCTAAGTCTAATCTGACCACTAGTAAATTCCAGGACAATAGGACTCCTGACAAGGACACACCACATACAGTGAAGCCAAGTCCTGTCCGTCCAGACAACTCTGGAGTTCCAGAGTTTGATCACCCCTTGGAGTTTACCCACTCTTAACACATTTCCTTACAGTCAGGTTGCTGCACATTGTGCAGCACTGACATTGTATGGCACAAGATATCTAGATGGCATTCATCTAGGCACTGGATGTGATCAGCCATCATACACAGTGCCATTTGTAGACAATTGTCTATTGGCTGGGAGGGTTTGAGCATTGCTCAATTCCCCTTATCTATTCCTTGGTGAAATTCTCACTCTGCAAATTCTCATAGCACTCCTAGTGTCTTTCTGATTGAGGAATTAGAACTTTGTAGCCCCTCAGCTACATGATACATATGGAGGTGACATTTTTTGCACACCTGTGTGTGTGTCATCCCATATAATGATGACCATTCCCAGTTGTCCAAGGTCAGGATCTCAGATTCTACTCTAGTGGTATCTTGTCTACTATTCTCTTCTGAACCCTGTTCAATGTTCAACATCAAACATTGGACGGTATTATTGTCCAAAGAGGATTCTTCCTCATGGTATATGGTGCCAAAGTAGGTGACTGGTTCATCATTGTCACCTACTTTGGAACATTCTTCATAGTATCCAAAAGGTTCTTCCTCAATGTTTTCAATGTCATCAAGATTTTCCTTGATCTTGTTATGATTTACTCTATTTTCTTCTTTTTCTTTGTCATCTCCTTCTTCTCTTGCACCTCTTATTCACCTTCCTTATGCCATCTACCATCTTTCCTTGACTCATCAGCAGCTGGATCATTCTAGCCCTGTCTGGCATCATTACATATCTATCCCAACTTCATTGCTTTCTACCACCTTCTGGCCCCTTCTGAAAACCCCTTCCACTGTCTTCTCTTGGGTTCTATCAGATGTATTCTCTAGTATCTTCCATTCTGTTCTTTACCATTCCATCCATTTATTCATTGCTGAGGCTACCCAGTGCTGCTGCCATACTTGTGGTGGATGTGGGGCTTGCTTATTGGGGTTTTGTGAGCAATCAGGCCATATACGGCCAACCTTGTTGCATCTGTAACATGTATGGATATCGGGCCAAGATGGAAGAGCCTGCTGGGCATCTATCTCCATCAAGGCTCCTCTACCCAGCTGCGTACCAGTGGGAGTAAAATGGGAATGGTTTCCCAGAGGGGGTCATGGTGGGGGCAGATAATATTGTTGGCCATATGGCCATGGAGGACAAGGAGGGAAATGAGGCTGGTATGATGAAGAAAAAGGGTGCATGGGAGGACCTCTCTCAATTGTGATTTGTTTGAAGTTTCTACTGATTTCTCGGTAGTTTTTGCAGAGTTCTAGGTAGTTGTCTGATTCCTTGCCTGTCATCTTGGCTTGGTAATAGATGTGATAATTGACTGCCTTTTTTAGGAGTTCAAATGCAAAGTCGAATCCTATATCTGCTTCCTTGACCAGGACAACAAATTTGATAAACAAATCTATGGATCTAGACCCTTGCTTCAAGGCTTGAAGCTTTTTAAGGCTTTCATGAGCCAGTATCTCGATCTGGAAGTACTCCTTGATCTCTATTTGGAGATTGGCCCATTTTGGCCAAGTGACAATGCCTTTTGGTGATGTAATGTTGGATCCTGCTGCTATTGGAATCTCTTCTTCTTTGTACTCCAAGTATTTTTCCAAGGTGATTTGGGCAAAACCCTCTGCCTTCTTTTCAAATCAGGACAAGACTGCAACCGTGCAGATGCAGTTGTCCTTCCAGTCCTGTACATTGACCCAAAGTCAAGCTTAATCCACCAAGGACAAAACCTGGAGCAATCGCCATCCCAGTTTCTGGGGTCAATGATTTTCTTGGAAATATTTGAGTGCTCCTTGCTCAAGGCAAGCACATCAAGGCAGTTGACGAGATTGTCAATGTCAATGGATGTGATTTTTTAATTGGAGGAAGATGGATGGCAGTGTTGGAGAAGGAATGAGTCTGTGAGGAAGTTGTTGTTTACCCGATTACATTGTAATTGAATGTATCAGATAAGTTCTTGCTGCTTCTGGGAAGTGGATTCGAGGTAAGAGAATGTGACTTGTCGGAGGGGGAAATCTGTGAGAGCTGACATGGAAGCGGAAGGAGGAGCAGGGCGAGATTGTTGTTGGACTCTGTTTGTCCTTGTGCATGCCAGCTTGAATCCTTACTGTGAGGTATCTTACAACCAAGCTCGAGGGATGCGGCAAGTAGAAGATCTGAAAAAATAAACTTTTGACTGGAGGTAATACCTTCTTCTCCATAAAGTTTCATAATGGGTTCTCTGGGGTCTGCAAAGCCCAGGAATGAAGCTACACATATACTAACATAAAAAACTAGGACTGATGCTCTACCTCCTCAATCACTTGAGGGACTAATGAGATGATATAAGCTTGGCCACAGGCTGCATGACGGCAGTGGTTCCTGTGTCGCTCTACGCAAACAAGGCATGACCCTTGCACTGGTATCACCTCAAGGGAGGGACTGAGAAAGTTCTAACTAACATGACAAAAGCTTGGGGTACTGCCCCACATTCTAAAGTGGTGAACATAAAGAAATGAAAACTTGTAAGGATGAGTGACCACTCTTTAGCCCTAGAGTCTGGGCAGTGTAAGAGTCTAATCCAAGTGTTGTGAGTGCACTTGAGCAATCACTGACAGGACTCAACTAGGCCAACACCAAAGCATGAAGCGATATAGAAAAGAGGAGATGCAGAGTAGAAGTTTAGTGTCTTCCTTAATACACTCACAAGAATGTAGGTCACAAGGCACAAATGGATTAGACTGGGGAGTCCAGTCAACTACAGCTAGCTTATATATGTTACAGGTGTGTGCATGGACCATAGGGTCCATGGGAAAGACTACTGGTTATAGATAAATAAAAGAAATATTCATGAGAGAAGAAGAGTGATGGTGAGAAAGAAAGAACAGAAATTAATAAGGTATGTGTGCAACATGTTTGTCTAGACCATAGGTCACATGTAGTTTCCCATGGTCACATGCACATCACGTGACTTTGAAGTCTGAAGGATGTAAAGTATGCATATTGTAGCGCTAAGTTAAAAAGTTTGAACATATTGTATATCATAACATCAGGTGGGTGAGGAAACACAGGCATTAAGGCCATGAGTGTACCCAGAAGGTGTGTGTGCATATACCTGCATCCCAATGGTGTTCCGTATGGGAGTGTCCTGTGTATGGCATCAGGATGGGAAAGTAGGATGTAACATATAAAATGAATTGAAGAATGGTGGTAGGTGGGGGGGAAATTAGTGTCAGCACTAGGTGTATGGAAGGGGTGGACTGACCAGGCAGATTGCCTCTATTTTGGATGCATACACATTGTCTAATAGTTCTTGATGGTAGTTGTTGAGGTGTTCCATGTTCAGTGGCAGTAGGTAGAAAGCATCCATTGTGCCCAGCATTTTGTGCCAGTCTTTTTGTATTCTTCCTTGGTAAAACAGAAGGGCATGCTGGCAGTATTTATTGGAGTCATGGCACCAGCTATGTGATTTGATGGTGACCCAGAAATCTCAGATCATTTTTAAATGGTCTGCTGGCCATTCTTGTTGTTGCATGGCGTTGAGCATTCTGTAGTTGGCTTGACTGAATTCTTCCCAAGATAGCACCTCATCTTTTACCTTGTGCTTTTTTGCCTTCACAGATGTGCTGGTCTGGAAGGTTGGATCCTTGTCCATTTGAATGAGTGTGAGGAGGTCTTCATCGCCTGATCTGTCTTCTTCTGCTTGGCATATGCCCTTGTTGGTAAATGAGTATAGTGGGACATAATCTCCTTTGCATAGTTTGTTGAGTGCATGTTGGGGAGGAAGGATCAGGGTGGTGTCCAGAAGAGGCCTGTCTGGGATCAGAGTGAACTTGTTCTTGTACTTGTTCTACTCCTCTTTCCTTGCTTCTGCTTCTTCTTCCTCTTAGAGGGCTCTCTGCTACTCGGCTTCCTGTTCAGCAAGCTCTGCTAGGCATCTCTCTTCTTCCACATCTGCTGCACATTGGCATTCTCAGTTCTCAATGTTTCTGGTATTGTTCAAATTCCAGAGATTTTTGAGAATCCCTGCTGCCTCTTTGTTAGTTTTACCATCTTGGATGAAGATCTGCCATTCATTTTCAAATTCCAGAAGAGCATAATCTGGACAACCTTCTTGGTTGGGATTTGCCATGGTTTAGTGGATTATGAGCTTGAAAGCAGGAAGGAAAAAATGACAACAAAAGGAAAGCAAAACTATGAGCAGAGCTCTGCTCAAGCTGACAGAGGTGGCAGGAAACAAAGAGCACACCACCTCACTTAGCTCTCACGCAGACCTCATCCTGCACTGCTTTGTGCCTCCGCTTATGTAGGATATCAATAGTCCACATATTACATTCTCAAAGGACCAGAATGGGACCTGTTAGTCCAGTGAGTTGACCTCTTGGTCATACCATTGGAAGGCTAATGCCCTCAAGTACAATCCTGTGTACAGGACTCAATTGTCAACACAATCTGGTCCAGTGACATTAAATGTACAGAAGTACTTGATACACTGTGCACATTGTTGTTGCATGGAATCCATGTATCATATGTTACCTGGGGTGAATCCCCTCAGGTATTGGTGATGAGGCTGATGTTCATGGGGTTGACCCCCACCAAGGATATGATTTTCATCAGAATCCTCATTGAGCATATCATCACCACTGTCTGGATCATTAGGAGGACCCCCTCCTCCAGGACATCTGCTCCCAGGAGAAGGAGGAGGAGGAGGAGGAGGAGGAGGATTGTTTCTAGGCCTAGGAAGACCTCATCCTCCATTCCCTCTCAGACACATGTTATCCTCATTTTCATTGTCATTGCTACTTCCTCCAGAATCTCCTGGTTTGCCAGGGGGTACTGCTTCATTGCCTGTGGCAACAATGTGATCTAATGCCATCTAGTGGGGGATTGCCATTCCTCTCTGCCTTCTGAACATGTGTCAGATTATGTAATTGTATCCAGTGCCTAGATATCTTGTGTCATACAACAATGTGCAGCAATCCAACTATAAGGAAATGGTAGAATATATTCTATGAGGTATGTATGATTGACTGAAGTTGCAGATGTATCAAAGATACTGAGGGCATTTATGCCCAGAATGAGGAAGTGTTAGTAGACACTCCTCAAGGAAAGATATGGGTTGAAAAAAACAGAACAATACTATTCTATCCATTTGTTGAGGAAGTACATAGTGCTTTGCTCAGAATATCTGGTGAGGATATGGATTTGGGCGACAGGTTCACTTCCCTAAACATAGCGAATGGCTCTACAGAAGAAAGATGGAACTGGTCCTCCCTATATAGTGCAATCCATGAAGGTGGACATTGCACCAAATGCAATAATAGAATAGAACATATATCCAAAGCTGTGATTGACAGCAATCACAGACTAAATATAGTATCACACAACCTATCCAAACTTGCAACTTGCAAATACCACAGAGGATGGGATGACTGCAATCAAGCACAGATGGAGGGACATGGTCTAAATATAGACCACACTCAGAGTGCATTGGAAACACTTGCATCAAATACGGATCTTAGTAGCACACCAAAAGGGTGTAGCAGATGATCTGCAAGAATTAACATCCTTCCTAAGAGGAAAGAGGAAAAATCCTCCATCTGTAGACTGGACCAGTGCCAGTATTAACATAATCAAATGTGACATCCAAGATATGTGACTCCAAAATGTCAGAATATATCCTGACAATATAGTGGTGGAAACACCACATGGAATTGTGATGGTTGGAAGGAACAATGCCTCTGACCTTCTCAATGTTGCAGCCCAGAACAACCCTGAGAATAGTAACTTAGAATGCACATTATGGTATGTAATGTGTATAAAGGTTTTACCTGGACAAAAGGTACTGACATGCCTGCATGTCAAACCAGAAATGTGCATGTGTGCAACAATTGAAACCATGATCAATGGATGCAAAGCATAGACAATGGTGGATATTGGAAGCATTGGTAATTTTATAAGTCCAGCATTTGCAAAAGTCACAGATCTGAGGATATTTGCACTCAAGCAGCAGCTTACACTGCAACTTGAATGCATAGGCAGCCAATCAAAAATCTCCCATGGTGGTATGTCCACTTTGACTGTAGGAAACTACAGTAGTGAGATGTACCTCAATATAGTGAATATAGATCACTACAATTGTATATTGGAGATTCCCTTCTTGCATCAAAAACAATGCAATTCTAGACTTTGGAGCAAAGTCAATTGCAATTGGTGATGTAAAGGTTGCCTTGCTTGATAAGCTAGTAGCATTAAATACTATGGGCCCTAGTCCTTGCCCTGAAAGGGCAGGGCCAAAAAGGCCATCTCACTGACTCTCAAGCCCTGTGAAGCCATTATGGCTTTGTAAGATCTCTAAGAGGGTAGGGGGATTGGGGACAAAAACAATAAAAGAAAAAGAGCAAGTTCCATGACTCATGGTAATAACAACAAAAAGACCATTAAAAAATAAAGACATATCTTAGTTACAGAACCAGTGGCACACTCCATCCAGATTGAAGTTCACTCTCTTGTGATTGTTAATACTGCAATTGAAGACAATATTAATGTTTGTATTGAATTAAACAAGCCCTACCACATCAAGTTCATGTCCATGCTTGAGCAATCTCTCAACTATGCCCACATGGGCTCAGGCAATGTTGTATCACACAAATTCATGCTCCCCCACTTTCTCTCCTTGGGCATTCTTCATGACAATATCCCATGCCTCAACAAGAGGCTTGTTGCCTTCACCAATCTCATGTCCAACTGCCTTGTGCTCAACACAAACCACTGGCCTCACACTTCTCACAATAGGCACCTGCTCATGGGTTCAAAAAGGGTGCATGAGCTCACATACAGCAAGGTGTACATGTAGGTGAGTTGTTGTACATATATGGATTGTGTCATATTTCACTGTGATTAGACACTACTGTCAAATTGTGGTAAATTTGGCACTTTATTCACCCTGTTATATGTGCTTATGCTCAATGTCCCACAGCAATCTGTGGTGCAGTTTATTATTCTTGACATGGTGGAACACCCTTCCACAGCACCCAGAGCTCTCAATAGACCCATTACTGAAGACCTAAATGCCTACAATGACTCCCTGAGCATCCAAGTCTTTGAGATTGCCCTCAAGGTCTATATAGAGGACATGAAGAACCTTGTCCAAGTAGCCATCAAAGACCAGCTCAGGCTGCTCACCAATGGCTGCAACTACATAGACAGAAACATTGCTAGGTCACACAAACTATTCCTTAGGACCTGGCTAAATTCCACCAATCCCCTCTCCTATGAGCAGGACAACTTTCTGCACCTCCTTGCAGCCCTCAATCCAGCACAGAATAACAATGGCCTCACCTTCTTTCTCAAAGCACCCTTGGAAGAAGGACATCCAATCTTGTTCTTTGTGAACAACTTGAAGATCATCAACAGTGCAGACAAGCACTGTGAACCACCTTTCATACAGAATGGCATATTCCAGCACATCATTGTCACAGCCATCAATGTTCTCTCACATCTCACAGCATGTCAACACCTCTTCAATTTTGACAGTGAATGTGTCTTCAAGAACATCCTCCCTCACATCATCACAAAACTCAAGATCAATCATATCCTCTGGTCCAATGTGAACTCCAATTCTTATGCTTCTGATCATTGTTCAGCCTGCATTGTACATACCATATGGCTCCCCTCAGCACTGCAGAGCCCACTTGTCTCAACCTAACCTCACACATGCTCACAGGCCTGCAGTTCAGAAATGTGCAGGTCCTCCTCTCCTTGGACCAGATTACCCTCAAGAATCTCTGCATATCATGGTTCACATGTTGCCACAGGATATTGAACTACCACAAGGTAATACACAAATGGTCACTCCCCTCAAAATGGACCATCAAGCAGGCCTCTATACAGGACAAGGACACCTTTTGTCTCATGGTTACCAGTGAATGCATGCAAACTACAACCTGATGGCCTGTCCTCTCCATGCCCTTGCCATGTTTATTGTGCACATCTTTGCTGGCATGATTTCTCATGTCTTCCCACCCAGAACTCTCAGTGCCCCAAAGAACTCCACCACCACCCACCTCGCTAACCATGTTGCCAACCTCCCATGGGAAAAGTGTCCTGAGAAGAAGGGCACATCCCTCATCCCTGCCTTCATCACCATGGTATTAGCCTTCATCATTGCCATCATGGATGACTGCTCTCCATTAGCCACAGCCCTCCACAACATCCATTTCAGAAATCTGACCTCCATGCAAAATAACAATGTCAAGGGGTTCTTCAAGAAACTCAGTAAGCAGCATTGATCTCTTATAATATACATGCTGATTATTCCCACAGTGTGCAAGGGCATCTTGCTCATGAACATCCTACTGTGATTCAGACTGGCCATGCCTGTCACCATGAAGATCTCCAAGGGTGCCAGATGGAAGCTGGACATGCTGTCAATATCTGAAGATGAAATCCACATCAAATGGTCTCACATCACAGTGTCTCAACAAAAACCTGATGTATAGATCATACAACACTATCATTGGCCTTGTGGGTGAACATATAGCAAAGGAGCTCTTAAAGAATGATTGGATACAAACACATGCACACATCCCGCTCACACTGGACCCCAAAGAACTGTCCAGAAAGCATCAACAAGATGACACCACACACTCCTCCAGCAACAACCTCATTGTCATACCATATAATAATGACTCAGCTGGTTCTTTGCACATGTGCTATTGTGTCAAGTGATCCTCTGGAGATGTATATACAATTAGTAGCCCATATTCACACATATGTAGACAGTATAGATTATATGGTGCAATGAATTATACAATATATGTATCATACACATGAAATATGCAGTAATTTGTGTGTAGTTCACATACCACAATTCAACATTGCTGTTCAAATACAGTAACTTATGGGTTGTTCATGTGCCACAATTCGACATTGCTGTTCAAATGCAGTAATTTCATGTGGAAGATTCCACCTCCACCACACAATCACACAAATCCCTTTTCAACATGACTTAGTCAATGTGACAACATCACCATGGCCTCTTCTACATTCCAGTACATTCTCCCCACCAGTACCATCATATCTCAGGTCATGCACAGAGCTGTGATGCAGTTGCCTCCCATGCCACTCCTGCCACCATTACAGGATCTTGCTTGTTAAAGGTCCCTCAAAAGTGCTTTACACTGTCTTCACACTGATGATCATCACTGAATTTGCATTCATTTCCATAGTTGTCTTCCCTGCAGATTCAGAAGACAAAGATCACAAGCATGGGTGTTCACTTACTTTCTAGGTTGGAGATGTGTACATGATCAATATCCAATGTACATGATCTCTAACTCAATGACATCACCTTACAGCATCAAGGTACATCATGCCAATGTGTACAACCCCACTGACATGAACACACATGTCATGCAATTTTGGCTGGGAACCATCACCAGTGTGTTAGTGGATTATCAGGTACATTCCATGCTGTAAGACCCACATGAACTGCACTAATTCCTACTCTATCAAACTGAGGAACCTAGTATTTGAATAGATATACAATGGTTTTCAGATATGACAACATGAGGCCCCTCACATGAAAGTATGTGTCACATTACTCTCTATCATGTGGACTCACAGTCACTCATCTATTCAATCACACAGAACTGCAGACAGCATGCTGCAATGTAAAGTCATTGAAATTGACCACTCATTGACTTACAATGCATTGAAGATACATTTGTGACATGATGTGCATGCCACACTCAACCTTGTCACACCCTTAGGTATCATGCAAATTTGTATCTCCAACAACACACTCACACTACCCATGATGTTACGGGTAATGATACCCCCCCTTCATTTTCCCCTATCATTCCTCTGGACTATCCCAGGTCTTCCCTGTGGGATGGCATTGTGGTCTTGTTACAGGAGTATGCAGTGTCCAACACTGCCTTCAAGCACAGCCTCTCCATTCTGTTCCTCCCTGAGGACACCACCCCCTTCTGATCCTATTCTTCCCATTCTGATTTTCCTGTTCCTATTCTCTCCAAGGACACTGCCTTCTCCATCATGTGCTTGTTATATGCAATGCATTTCTTACCTCATCATCACACTTGTGCCTCCCCTTATGTTAACTTCAGTCTCCAACTCACCTGCCCTAAACCAACTCTAGGCAGTATATATATTCAGTCTCCACCTGTAACTACTCTTTAACTTAAACCTACACAATCTACCGTGTATCTTGGAGTTCACTGCTGGCTCACTTCCCTTGCCAGCTCTTGTGCTTCCTCTTTCACTTCTTACTCTGCTCTCTGGTGAGAGCCATCTATCAATGCTCAGCATAGTGGGCTGGCATACACTCTACCTCATCACTAGAGTGCCCTTGGATGACTCCAACTACATGTTGGTGTCCCATTGTCACTTGGCATAACAAAAGGTTTAAGTTTCTAGCCATTGGAGCTATCTAGCCCAACCTACCCCATGGACAGCTGCCAGTGCAGCAACACTAGGTCAACATAAGGTGTATTAATCTTATGCAGCTTCTCTCAGGAGAACACAAGGACAACGAAGAACATTGTATATCCCCACCCCATCCATCCACCAGCACAGTCTTCAACCTTTGCCACTATACCTGAGCAGTGACAAGTACCTGGTTCCTCACGAAGTAACCCCATCCCTGGCCCACCCCCCTGTAGAGCTTCACCAGCCCTCTCTCACTCATTCTCTGTCAGCTCTCATCCTTCCACCAATCTTACCCAGTACTCTATTCCCAAAGAGGAGGTAGTAGAAACAGAAGGAAGAACTTATGAATGCACCATCCTCACTGATGCTGATGTGGAAGCCTACATCACATCTCACCCCCACCCTGCATCTCCACCAGGACCCCCAGAACCAGACCCAGATTACCCTATAGGAGACAAAGAAAACTCAGATGATGACGAAATGGAAAAGGAAATCAAAGCAGCCCTCCCAGAAGATTTCTCAGGAGAAGGAAAGAATGCCAACCAATGGATCTAGGAATGGACGGATATTTCTCCCTCCACCCAGAGTTAATGGATAAGGCAAAGGGCCTTATACTTCTAAACTGCATGCCTACTGGAAGAGGCAAAGTATTCACCAAAGCATGGCTTATTCAAACTCACAGACCAGACTATCTCCATAGAAGAGAAGGACTACACCCACATCAAAGAGGCATTCTCCACCACCTTCTCTCCCTATGACACCACCTCCCACACACTAGTAGAACTCACCTCTTTGTGACAGGACTTCTGTTATGAAGGGAGCTTCAAGAAATACCTCGCAGAGTTCATGGTTCTTGCCACTCAAGCCAGAATCAAGGAAAAAGGAGCCTTACAAGAATGGTTCCTTTGAGGACTTGATAGGGAGATCATGAAGCAGTTGACCCTCACCAATATTCTCAAAACCACTGAGAAAATTGAGGATATATACAACAAAGCCATGGAGATAGAGAGTGGACTAGCCAGGATTAGAGATATGGACCAAATCCCTCAGATCCCCATAGGAAGAGGAGGAGAACGACAATGCCACAATCCAAATGCCATGGACATAGATCGTTTCACCCTCTCTCCCATAGAATGAGCCTGCCTCATATGGGAAAAGAAATGCTTCATATGCAAGAAGACAGGATGCTCCACTAGAAGACATTCATGATCAGGACAGCAGCATGTCCAGACTTGTACGGTTACAAGTACCCTGCTGAAAGAAGATCTGCTAGACTCCTACATCAAGACACTCAGAACATGTTCAGACAAGGACAAAATCCTTAGGACACTTAAAGCAGCCTTTGAGAAGAACAGGGATGAATGAGGAGAGATCTTCCCAGACATGAAGGAAGTATGGGAAAACAAGGACATCAATGTCCTCACACTTGAAGAAACCCCCAATCAACAGATGCCTGCTATGCATTTTTAGAAGGAAGGGATGGACCAATGTCATCTCCTTCCGTCATGATTGCACCTGTATTTATCTCTGGATCAAGCAGTAATTCTATTTGCATTCCAATCTTGATCCAGGATAAACATGCAACAAGAATTGTTGGCCTAAATGCACTCATTGACAGTGGTGCAACAGGATGTTTCCTCTCCAGGAAATTTGCCAAAGAACACCAAATCCCCCTCATACATACCTCTGCCTCACCCTATCAAAGCATGGAATGTGGATGGGTTGTCCAACCAATCAGGAGACATCACTCATAGGGTCTCTGCTGTACTCAATATGGATGGAGTTCTCAAACTGCGACAACTCCTCATTCTTAACTGTGGAAAGGACAACCTCATACTAGGACTGCCCTGGCTATGCATAGTCAATCCAATAATAGATTGGACTACTGGTCAGGTGACCATTGACCCCCAAGTATACAAAGAGAGGCATTTTAACCACCCCTGGGCACTCTCTCAACAATACTTACTGAAGTATCTGGATGCCGATGAAAATATGTCCATCAAGCAAGACTTGCGAACCTCCTTTTCACAACAGAAGAATGTTCTTCTCTGTGTGTGCATACTGAATATACAATACAACTCAAAGCTTCCAGAGCACCTTCTCAGGAAAACAACATTGTCCACTACCCTAGTCCAGGAGGCAGGAAACAAGAAAGTGGAACTCCCCACTCCATTCAAAGACTTTGCCGACATCTTTGAAAAGAAGGACACTATGAAACTCCCCCCATCCTGACCATATGACCATGCCATCAAACTGCGAGACACCTTTGTTCTGCGATGAGCTAAGATGTACCCATTATCCCCTCCTGAACACCTTGCCTTGGAGAAGATTACCCAATTGAAATCTCCCTAAGCATCCCCTTTCTCCTTTGTCCAGAAGAAGGATGGCAAGCTATGACCTTGTCAGGATTACAGGTACTTCAATATACATACAATAAAGAATGTGTATCCACTCCCCCTGATCTCTGATCTCATCAACAAAGTATGAGGATCCTCCATCTTCACCAAGTTCAATGTACGATGGGGATATAACAATATTCTCATCAAGCCTGAAGATAGATGGAAGGCAGCCTTCATAACCCCTTTTGGTCTCTTCGAACCCACTGTCATGTTCTTTGGCATGTGCAACTCCCCTGCAACTTTCCAAGCCTTCATGGATGATCTCTTTGGCAATTACATCACAGAAGGATGGCTCATCATCTACATGGACAACCTCCTAATCCACTCATCCGACCCTATCCCCCATGAAGAATGGACAAAGAAAGTCCTTCAGTGCTTTCAGGAATACAAAATGTTCCTGAAACTGGAGAAGTGTACCTTTGCAGCACCCGAAGTTGACTACCTGGGACTCGTCCTTGACAAGGACAAAGTCAAGATGGACCCCACCAAACTATGCACAATTGAGGAATGGCCTCACTCTTCCACAGTCCAGGAAATACGATCATTCCTGAGATTCTGCAACTTCTACCAGAAGTTCATCCCATCCTTCTCAGACCTTGCTTGCCCCCTCCTTGATCTCACCAAGAAAGGCACCACTTGGTCATGGACCCCATCTCACAAGACAGCCTTCCTGGCCCTCCAGAAGGCCTTCATAGTCCACCCAGTACTGGCATTCTCCAACACCACCAAGGAATTCACCTTAATGACCAGCACATCCCTTATCACATCAGGAGCTGTCCTGATGCAAACTGACTCCAATGGGAACCTATGCCCATGTGGATACCTCTCTCAGATGTTCTCTCTGGCCGAGAGAAACTACAACATCTTTGATTGGGAACTCCTCATAGTCATTTGTGGACTTGAGGACTGGCGCCAGTATCTACTGGGTTCTCCCTACTCAGTCAAGGTTCTTACTGACCACAAGAACCTCACCTATTTCAAAGAGTCATGGAAGCTCTCCCAAAGACAGGCCCGGTGGCTTCTCTTCCTCCAAGATTTTGACTTGGAATACACTGCTCTCCCTGGAACACAGATGGCCCTAGCCAATGCGCTCTCTTGCCAGGATAATATAGACACCTCTGAGGACAATGAGGATGTCCAACTACTCCCCTCCAATGCCTTCACACATCATATTTGGGCAATAGATGCCATGCTGGAATCCAAGATTCACAGCTCTTCTGCCACAGATCTCCTAGTTCTGGATGCCCTCCACTGTATGGAGGTCAATGAACCACTTTTTGGACAGTCCTGTCCTTCAGATTGGACCTTCACTGACGGCTGTCTTTACTTCAAAGACTGCATATATGTGCCAGAACCCACTTGCCATGGTCTGGTCGTGGCAGCCCACTCTTCCCCTGCTGGTGGCCATGGCAGTCACCTTCACACAACCACCCTCCTCACCAAGGACTATTGGTGGCCAGGGCTCTCTTCCTTTGTCTGACATTTCATTACCAGCTGCGCCATGTGTCAATCCCACAAGGTGTTGACCCACCCCACCATGTCGCCCCTTGTTTCCCTTCCCATGGCCACCTCTCACCCTTTTTCCAATATTTCAGTTGATCTCATCACCAACCTTTCCCTGGTCGATGGGCACAACTCTGTCATGGTCATGGTCGACCATGGGCTTAGTAAGGGGGTAATTGTTGTTCCTTGTGCAAAAACCATCAATGCCATGGGCATTGCCTGCCTCTTTTTCCACAAAGTCTTTAGTCATTTCAGTCTCCATGACAAATTGGTCTCTGACTGAGGGCCACAATTTGCATCAGCATTTGCTCGAGAGTTAGCCAGACTCCTCAAGTATGATGTCTCTCTATCCACAGCCTACCATTCTCAGACAGATGGAGAGACAGAATGCTACAACCAGGAACTTGAAATGTTTCTATGCATCTTCTGCACCAATTCCCCCCACAAATGGCTAGAAATGTTGCCTGTGGCCGAGTTCACCCATAACTCCACCATTCATTCCTTAACTGGCAAATCCCCATTCTCCCTTCTGATGGGATATGAACCTCATGTCTATCCTCCATTAGGAAAGACCTTCCTACCCACTCTCAAATCCAGGCTAAATGCCATCTCCAACTCCCGAAAGGAGGCTGAAGCAGTTCACGAGCTTGCCCAGCAATACATGAAGGAACAACAACATTCCACCTTCAAACCATGGCAAGTAGGAGATCAAGTATGGCTTGAGACAAAGAATCTTCATCTCCAAACCCTGTCAAAGAAACTCTTCCCACGATAAACTGGACCCTTCCACATCTCAAAAGTCATCTCCCCAGTGGCTTATTGCCTAGAACTCCCATCACAATGAAAGATCCACAATGTTTTCCATGCCTCCCTACTTTCACCATACTGGAAAATGACAGAACATGGCCCCAACTTCTCCTGACCTCCACTGGATTTTCTTGGATCAGAAGAAGAATACAAAGTCAAGGCCATCATCACCCACCAGGGAAACTTGGATAAGAGGCAGTACCTCATGCACTGGAAAGGATATTCCAATGTGGAATGAATGTGGAAACCTGCCCACAATTTAGGAAATGCCAAGACCATCCTAAAGGAGTATAAAAAGAAGAGCAGACTCTGAATCCCTCTCTCTCAAGAACCTCCATGACATTTCCTTTTCTCCCCTTCATCCCTCTTTCCACTTGCATCCATCATCTCCCACCATCTGCCCACTGCCTCATCTATGTCTCCCTCCTCAAAAGTTGAGAAGCATCTGTCATACTGGAGACTGCCACTCTTCTCATGCAATGACACTCTTATCCACCTTCTCTGCCTCTACAGGCATCACACCACCATTTGATCCCTTCTCCCCTGGGCTGCCTGGGACATGACAAGTTCCCATGTTGGCACAAAACATTCCTATGCTGGCCAGACATCCAATGTCTTGCCACTCGCCTCAATTGAGCAAGCCACACTCAAGATCAGAAATGCCATGCTTGATGCCTTCCATGTTGAGCAACTCCACTACTGCATCTCCATCCATCCTCCTGTGATCATCTTGTCTTTCCTCCACCCTGTCATCTTTTCCCTTCTGGAAGAGGAGAGACAGGCATACTTTAACAATGACCCTCTTCATACTGATGCTGACATCTTTGACAGAACATCTCACTCCTCCCCATCCCCCTCTCCCTTAGATGACCAACAAGGCCAGAGCTCTCAAAGACCTCATCTCGAGCTTAGAAGCTAAGTTGATGTCAGAACCCTCTCAGTCACCATTGAGGATTCCTCCTCTGAGTCCACTGTTGTTCCCACTTGCCCTGCCATCCCCATCCCCATTATCCCTCCAGCAGACCCAAGGTCTCCTCACTACCACTGTCACACCTTCAGACACCTATGCCCCTCCTGTCCCAGATATTGATGTCCCTTCTGTCAGGTCCTTGCCCCCAGACACAAGCAGGCTGAGTGTTCTCGCCAATGCTGCAATTACTGCAATGAGCATGGACATCTTGCAGTCAACTGCCCCCTCCATGATCTCTCAGCCATCAACTGGGACCTCACCAACTACAAGGAGAACAAGAGAGATTGAGATAACTAGGATTTTGTCTGAGATGGAACTTCAGACATATGTGGAGGATAATGTTATGGGTAACAATACCCCCCCTTCATTTTCCCCTATCATTCCTCTGGACTATCCTGGGTCTTCCCTATGGGATGACATCATGGCCTTGTTACAGGAGTATGCAGTGTCCAACACTGCCTTCAAGCACAGCCTCTCCATTCTGTTCCTCCCTGAGGACACCACCCCCTTCTGATCCTATTCTTCCCATTCTGATTCTCTCCAATCCAACTCTTTCTGTTCTGATTCTTCCCATTCCTATTCTCTCCGAGAACACTGCCTTCTCCATCACATGCTTGTTATATGTGACACATTTCTTACCTCATCATCATGCTTGTACCTCCCCTTATGTTAGTTTCAGTCTCCAACTCACCTGCCCTAAACCAACTCCAGGCAGTATATATATTTAGTCTCTGCCTGTAACTACTTTTTAACTTAAACCTACACAATCTACCATGTATCTTGGAGTTCACTGCTGGCTCACTTCCCTTGCCAGCTCTTGTGCTTCCTCTTTCACTTCTTACTTTGCTCTCTGGTGAGAGCCATCTATCAACACTCAGCATAGTGGGCTGGCATACACTCTACCTCATCACTAGGGTGCCCTTGGATGACTCCAACTACATATTGGTGTCCCATTGTTACTTGGTGTAACACATGGCACACAATTTCATCCTCATCAAATGGGCAACCCATAACATTTCCACAGATGATATTGACACCCAAACTGCACTTGTGATGCATCTCACTGTAAGTACACACACCCCAGTCCTCTTACCATCATATAAGGCTGACGCTCATTGTTTACAGGCTTTCAATCACTGCACTCATACCATCTGCATTGCTGATATGCCATACTTTGATAATAACCACAAACAATGCCATTGCTGCAACTGTAGTATATGGTTTCACATTGAATGTCTCATGGCCCAGAGTTGCTCCATTCCCTACAGTAGACTTCACACTGTCTTTGACCCCCTTACACTCATTCACACATTCTGCAAATACAAAATGGTGCCTACTGCATGAGGTGGACCACATGGCTTGGTCAGAAACGATTAGTACACACTTGTGATAATATGACCAACTTTCCCATGCCACAGAGGGTCTATAAGACAATTACCCCCTCAATGGAAGCATTAGAAGCACTCCTTTCATATTATTAATACTATTATGATTATGTATAATTAAATAATTAAATAATTTCTCCATCCACTTCATTCTGTTTACATATTGGTTTTTAGATTGATAATTGTATGTAAATATCACTAGTAATTGAATATTCACAGTATCCTGCAATGACCATCAACACATCTAAGACTTAAATATTTAAAAACTGGAAAATTTAAAATATAATTGTTCTAATAACACAATTTGTGGGATAACTTTCATGTTCTTAAAATATTTTCAATATAAGGAGTATAAAATTCAAAATATATATAAAGTATCTATAATTATAATTAAATCTATTGTTACTATATTATTTAATTGTTGTTTTTAATTAGACATTTATAAAACTTTCAATTGTTTTGCTTGTTGAGAACAACAAAAATAAATATTATTTATTGATCACTAAATCTAAACATGAATGCAATTATTGCTACAAGGAACACTGCCATAGAGAAAGAACTAAATAGGAAGACTAAACCCAGATACCTAGGACCTTATAAAGTAATCCAACAAACCTTAGGAAGCAGTTACATACTAGCTGAACTAGATGGAACTATGCTTGCACATCCTATAGCTGCATTCCAAGTCATGTGTTACATTCGGAGAAACAGCCTTAAACTTCTAGCTCAAAGAAGAGAAATTGATGAAGAAGATTCTAATATTAAAGAATCAAACCCCTTAGATTATGAACAATCCCCGGAGTAAAACCTCAGTAAACTACCCTGCTTATGCAACCATACCAATAAGCAACCCAAACTATCCCCAAGAAATTCAAAATCCCCCAATTACAGTGAATCTGAAAAAGAATCCATTAGTGACAAATCTGAGTGACACAGATCAACTTAAGTGAGATTGGCAAATATATTTCTGCCAACAACAATTACAATTCCAAGATAGATTATAACATGCTACTTACCATTAGGTAGCCTATCTACTTACAGAACACCCCACACACATATATCATCCTACTTTTGGACTCACCCCCATTATTGAGTCATATGAAAACACTGCAAACATAACTGTACCTAGAATAAGTATAAACAAAGTTATCATCATACCATCAGCTACAAACTGTAGTGATTGTCAGACTACTTGTCAATTAATTCAGCAGATTGAATTAGATTGTACTGAAAGTCAAGCATTAGAAGAATATATCATATTTGCACTTGATAACACCACAACACAAAATAACAATGTCAGATTACCCAGCAGACTCAAACAACAACCAAAACTGGAGATTTCAACAGACCAGACCAATATCATATCCCCATGTCTAGCAAAACCCCTTGGAAATATCTGAGATGATGGCATCACCATCAGGGATGAATCCTCCACCCTATTCATGACCCTGAGTCACATGACCAATACACTGCAATCATCTAGAGATCCTACTACAGGAACAGCAATTAGTAACAGAGATACTATGAATACATTGTACCCAAGTACATCTGGAAGGATACACAGCCCAATCAGCCCTACTGAGACTAGCTGGGAGGTACACAGCCACACAATATATTCAGCCTGAATGTACAATGTGTTACTTAATCTAGCACATTACAGCAGGAATCACTGAACAAGTAAATCAAACTTATCACTAAAAGTCCAATCACACTTATTACACCTAGTATTTAAGCAAGATCACCACTGGATCTGTTACTTCATTCCTATCACCACCCACCATCTGCCACCCATATTCACACCAGTCTTGCCAAGCAGTAAGACAAACCCACCATAGTGATACCACACTAACCATACATTGTGTAATTTAGCCATAGCTCTCACCATCCAAATACATATACATCACAATCATGACAATGGCATGTTCATTTGTGTTTGCCACACCAGTCAGAACACCGGATATGTGTTAGGTCATGAATACAACCACCCCCCCTGTGCCAATACTGACATCACAATCTATGGAAAATTTTATACTTCCCCTGAGATTGTTGGACAAATATCACACATTGTTGAGCATTGGGAAAATTGTATTGATGTCATAATAACACCTTTGCTTCATTTCTATTCAGAATACTTTTACCCCAAGCCTTACCAACTCTGCATTCCACTTGCATGGATCAAATTGAATCCATTGCAACACTTGTACCACAGAATATATATCTCTTTTCACCCACCACACCAAATCCATTATTTCAAAAATCCCCATCCAATTTATTTTTCCTTTATTTCTATTTCTGATGTCAAGTGCATCAGTCTAAATTTCTTGGTACCTATACATTTACATTCACCAAAAATACCAATACTACCATATAGGTAGATTACGCCAATACATATATTCTGTTAAGTTCAGGCAAACTTCAAGGTGAGAACAAACTCTGGAACTCTGGAGTTGTCTATACAGACGGGACGTGGCTTCACCATATGTGGTGCACCCTTGTCAAGAGTCCTGTTGTCCTGGAATTTACTGAGGGGGTCGGAGTTGGACTTAAGACATACTAGACATCAAGTCGAGCGGAGAGAGGGAGTTAGACTAAATTGATATTTGAACTGAAGAAGTAAGTACAGGAGTAGTATGGAGAGTTTATATACATCAGAGTCATAGGAAATTACTAACAGAGTGGAGCTGGTTTGTAAGTAAGGAGTTGGAGGTAAGGTAAAGCTGGAGCTGTGTTCCTAAGTGGAACACAGGTTTGGAGGAGAACATGCAGCAGGACTAGTATTTACAGAGATCAAGAAATGGAATGTAACATATTGTAAGGCATATGGACAGGGTCTGAAGGTCAGGGGTTGTGTCTCTAACAAGAATGTGCTGGAGTTCATATGTACAAGAAGCGGAGTTGATACGAAAGACCAGGGTTGGACTTACAGGATTTCCGGGATATGACAGTATCCCCCTCTTAGGCCTGAACCCCTGAAGGCCTAGGCGAGGAACAATGTGGAGTGGTGATTGTTGGAATCCGAAAATTGTGGACACCGCTCGGAGGCATATATAATCCAATGCTGTGTCCGTTCTTCTTCATCCTAAACCATCATGTCTGCCAATGAAGATCTCAAGAACTGGTCCAATGTGTGTCTGGCGGAGTGCAACAACGATGACGACGATGTCTGTGCCACAAAGTACGCAGAACGGTGGCAACATGTGAAGGAGTGAAAAGCAGAGGAGGAACGGAAGAAGGCAGAGGAGGCACAGAAGAAGGTGGAGGCAGAGGCAGGTGCAAGGTGCAAGGTGGAGGAGGAGGAGGCAGTGCACGAGGTGGTGGAGGCAGCGAGGAAGCAGAGGGTGGAACAGAACTCAGCACGGCAGGCCACAGAGTGCAGGAAGGCTGAGGAGGAGGCCAGGAAGCAGGTAAGTGATTGCTTACTCACATTCAGTGCTTGTTAACAATTGTAGGCCGAGCAAGTCCGGGGTGGAGCAGAGCTCCATCAAGGGCAAAGGAAAAGCAGAGGGGCTCCCGGAGTGCGAGAGGTGCATGGAGTGCAGGTTCAAGTGTGAGCTTGGGCCCGGTAAGTCAACCTTGTGCACAGCATGCATTGAGGTGAAAGGCAAGTGCGTGTGACCAGGTGCAGAGAAGCTGGAGCGAAGGAGGAAGAGGGTGGAGGCAGAGTCACCATGGGGAAGAGGAAGAGGGCTTGGATGGAGCTGGAGTAGGGTGGGTTGAAGGGAGTGGGGGCTTCAATGAGCACAGAGGCCTTGGTCATGCTGTCAGAGCTCACTATGGAGCTCTGCAGCTTGATCTGGGGTCTCTGCAGGCAGCTGGATCACCAGAACTGCCTGCTGGGGAGGCTCATGGAGCTCAAGGCAGAGCAGGTGTATGGGGTGGCGATGGACGAGGAGGACTTGGAGTCAGAGTGGGTGGAGGAGTTGGAGGTGGCAGAGGTGGAGTGCAGTGCGGTGGCACAATGCGAGGCAGAAGCGGCAGCAGAGGACAAGGAGGGAGATGAGGAGGACAACACAGAGGACAACACAGAGGGAGAGAGTGAGTTGGAGGTGTAGAGTATGCGTGTACCCCTCCTCCCTGTATTTAGTCTTGATGAATTTGTGATTTTGTTCATGGTTATGCAGAATGAGGTCCAGGCTTGTCTGGATATCAGAGATGGAAGTCATGGACAAGTTTGGAGGTGTGACTGAGTTCCATGGCAAGTAGCCAAGAGGTCTCATCGTCAGTACCTTCATATCCAGACCATTGTACCAAATACAGGAGTTTGCAATTCCAGCATTGACAGTCTATTTTGGAGTCAAGGATCTCCACGATCTCAAACTCCAGTTCACCATCTACTTTGACCAGAGGTGGTGGAGGTTGGGTACAGTTCAGAATGGTATTCAGAATGGAAGGTTCTAACTGTGAAACATGGAAGACCAGGTGAACAGACTTCATAGAATCTGGGAGTCGGAGGGTGAAGGAAAGGCTGCCAGCCTGAACAATAATGGTGTACGGCCCTAAATTCTTCTCGGAGAGTTTCTTAGAGGGCCTAGTAGAGTGGAAATACTTTGCTTTGGTGAAAACCTGGTCACTGACTTTGAAGTCTGGTGCCAGAGTTTGTCTAGCATCTGCAGGTCCTTGGTATTGCTTCTGGGCTTTGGCCATTTCCTTATGGAGGAATTGGTGGAGGGAATCAAGGTTGACAGAGTACTCTTGTGCCTTTGCAGAGGTGAGATCACGCTCAGGGTGGACAGTGACATTGGGGTGGTAGCCTTTATTGGCGAAGAACGGTGAAACTCTGGTAGTGGCACTCAGAGCGTTGTTGTATGCAAACTCCACTAAAGGCAGGAGTTCAGACCAGTTGTCTTGCTGGTAATTACAATAGACTTGGAGGTACTGCTCAAGAGTCTGGTTCATATGTTCTGTCTGACCATCTCCTTTGGGGTGGTAACTGGAGGTGAAGTGGAGACAGATGTCGAGGGCTTTCCCGAGTGAGCGGAAGAAGTGAGACATGAACTCCGTACCTCAATCAGAGGTGATGTGGGAGGGAACTCCATGCTTAGAAAAGACATGGAGTAAGAAGAGCTTTGTGAGCTCCAGAGATGTGATGGTATCATGCATTGGGATGAATATACACTGTTTGGACAGATGGTCCACAATGACGAGGATGGCAGTATATCCAGAGGATGCAGGGAGCTGTTTGATGAAGTCCATGGAGATGGAGTTCCATGGCTTCTCCAGGATGGGGAGTTGCTTCAACAATCCATAGGGCTGGTGTCTTGGAACCTTCATGCGGGCGCAGGATGTGCAGGAGGAAATGTATTCCTTGACAAACATCCTAATTCCTGGCCAGGTGTATTTGCGGTGGATCAGTTCCAAAGTCTGGTTCTGGCCAAAATGTCCGGAGAGTGGGTGGTCATGTTTGTACCAGAGTACTCGGAGTCGGAGGTCATTAGTGTCAGGGATGTAGATACATTTGTTGAGATGGAAGAAACTGTCTTCATCAACTGACCAATGAGAGTTGGTGGGGTCAGACATGTGGAGTTTGGCTAGAGGATCTGAGGGAAGTGTGGAAAGGATATTGCTGTGGAGTTGTTCCACATCAAAGAGGGTGCTAGCTTGGAGTACCAGAGCTGTGAGGTAGGTGGCACGGAGGGACGAAGCAAGTTGCTCCTGAGTGAATACGGGGCAGAAGTTGTGCAGATTGATGCGAGTGTAGTCCTTATCCCCCTCTTTGGGATAGATGTCCCAGCGTCTAGTAAGGGAGTCAGGTTTCACGCCAAGGCAACCGGGACAGAAATGAATGATCATGTTAAATTGGGAGAGGAACTCCGACCACCAGGCTTGCCGGTGGGTCAGGAGTTTGGTGGTTGTGAAGTACTCCAGGTTCTTATGGTCTGTGATGATGTCGATCAGGGTGCCGGAGCCTTCAAGACAGTGTTCCCATGTCTGGAAAGACTCATGGATGGTGAGGAGTTCCTTATTGTGGGTGTTGTAGTTGAGTTCTGGAGTGGAAAGCATCCATGAGTAGAAAGCAACAGGCTGAATTTCATCATCTGGGCAGTGGATGGAAAGAATGCCAGCTATAGCATAATCAGAGGCATCAGTTTCTATGATCAACGGAGCATCCAGAACCCAATGGGTAAGGATTGGAGTGGTGGTGAAGGCTTCCTTCAGGTTGCAGAAGGCAGAGCGACAGTCATCTGAGAAGTTCCAAGGAATACCTTTGCAGGTGAGGCACGTTAAAGGAACGACTATGTCAGAGTAGTTCACTATAAAGCAATGGTAGAAATTTATGAATACGAGGAAGGATTGGATATCCTTGACCTTCTGAGGTTCTGGCCATTCCTTCACAGTCTGGACTTTGTCCAGAGACATCGAAAGACCAGAGGGAGAGATGTTATAGCCTAGGTACTCAGTGGTGTCAGTGGACCATTCGCATTTTTCTGGCTTAGCATAAAGTCTGTGTTTGCGGAGTTGTCAGAGGACTTCTTGGACATGCTCTTTGTGGAGGGCCTTGTCCTCAGAGTAGATAAGAATGTCATCCAAGTAGACACTGATGCAAACATCTAGAAAATCAGTGAAGATGGTATTTACAAACTGCTGGAATGCTGCGGGGGCATTGGTAAGACCAAATGGCATGACTAGCCACTCATAGGAGCCGTAGCATGTCCAGAAGGACATCTTCCATTCATCTCCCTTGGCAATGCAGACCAGGTGGTATGCATGCCAGAGGTTGATTTTGATATAGATCTTGGCGCAGCTCAGAGCATCTAGGAGATCAGAGATGTGGGGGAGTGGGTAGTGGTCTTTCTTTGTGATCTTATTGAGTCCTTGGAAGTTGATGCAAAGACAGAGTAAACCATCCTTTTTGCAGACAAAGAGGACCGGAGCAGCGTGAGTGGAGAAGGAGGGACAGATGAAACCCATTGCTAGGTGCTCATCGAGGAACATGCAGAGTGAGCCAAGTTCAGAAGGGAAAAGGGAGTAGGTGGTGCCTAGTGGAGGGGATGCTCCTTTCTCAAGGTCGATCTTCAGATCGTGTTTGCAATGCAGAGCAAGCATAGAGGCCTTGCTCTTGCTGAACATGTCAGGGAAGTCATGATATTCCGAAGGGACAGTGGAGAGGTCGACCTGTTCTGGAGGGGTGAGGGAAGCGGAGCAGAGATCACTCTCCTGGGGGCAGAGTTGCAGGCTAAACTGAACAGAGCCCTCGAGGTGACAGGTCAGTGTGAAAGCAGGTGCACTGACGAGCGCAATGGGCAGAGCCTTGCAATTGGAGAAATGTGGTGGATCAGGGGTGGGGTCAGCTGAAGGAAGTGGTTCCAGAGGCTGTGGAGGGGTGCTCAGGGGTGCTGGCACACTCTGTTCAGGTGCACGGAAAGAGATACTGCTTGAGACCCAGTCAATCAACAGATTGTGTCAGGTGAGCCAGTTGTGTCCTAGAACAAGGGAACAGGTAGAGTCCAGTAGAGTGACATAGAATGTTGTCGGAGTGATATCACCAGTTGCGAAATGGACGGAGAGATTGATGGCTTGGGTAATGGTGCTGTTGGATGTTCCATCGAAGAGACGAAGTTGAAGTGGGGGCATGGGGTAGGTAGAAAGTCTGTGTTTATTAACAAAGGAAGTATTGATAAAACAGTTGGAGGATCTGGAGTCTACAAGTGTGGGGAATGGAGAGATTGGATAGGATACTAAGGAAATGGAGGGCATAAGTGACTTAGGATCAGAAAGAGTGGACGCATTTAGATGGATCTCCTTGAGTGCACAGGTCAGTTCAATGCAACCTCCAGTCCATGTGGAGTCACGGAGGTCACAGGCTATTTTTTTGTCTCTGAGGTGGAGGCCTCTGGTTTAGCTTCTGGAGTTGTGGTTGCTGTGCAGCCCTTGGCTGCCTGAGACATAGATTTGGGGCAATCCTTAGCCATATGGCCAGTGAGTCCACAGAACATGCACAGTTTGTTGTCAAACCGGTATTTGCGCTCTTTGTTGGTTAGCTTGCCATCTTTCCCTAGTTTGGACGACAAGTCTGGTTTCGGAGCTGCGGAGGTGGTTGCTCCTTTGCCTTTTGACTCCTTAGAGTCCTTGGAGCCACTGTTGAAGGGGTGAGGTGTGGAAGGCACGGGAGTGGAGGGTTTGTCAGACTTGGATGCGAAGGATTGGTTGGTGTTCTTCGTCTGATGGCTGATCTCAGACTTGCACTCCCAGTAGCATGCATCAATCACCTGAGCAAGAACTCAGAGTTCAGAGAGCATCAGGGGTTTACCAACACAGGAGATTTTGTCTTTGATGTGGTCCGGTAGACCGTTGTAGAAGTGGTGCTGGAGGGCACCTTCTCTGTAACCACGGACTTGTGAAGCAATCCTATTGAATTCGACCACATACTTATTGATGTGCTGAGTGTCCTTCATGGACAGGTGGTTGAGTTGATGCTCTGCATCTCTGACGGGGTCGTGCAGACCAAAGTTGGTCTGGAGTTTGAGGACAAACTCCTTGAAGTTGTTCATCCAGAGAGGGCGGAGCATGGGATCTTCCATCTGGAGAGGGTCCAGTTCGAACCATTCCAGGGCCATGCCCTTCAGGTATGGCTGCACAAAGGTAACCTTGATGCGGTCCATGCTGAAAGCCTTGGGGCAGTCTTGGGAAGTTCAACTCACATTACACTAGGAAGACCTGGAGTTTGCGGGATTCTGTCCCATCAAACTGATCCAGTTCTCAGACTTTAGTGCAGGGGGTAGAGTCAGAGGCAGGACAACAAGTGGAGTGAGCAAGGCCTTGGATGGTGCTTGTGAGTAGAGTGAGGGTATCTCGTGGGACGTGCTCATTGTCAGAGTCATTAGGCGGGTTGTTGTTATCACCAGGAAAGTCAGGATCATCATCGAATGGATCATCTCTGGGAAAGTCAGGGTCTCCCAGAGCATCTCTGTCATCAGGAAAATGGGGGTCTCGCACTCTGTGGTCAGAGCGGTGACTGGATTGGGCGGATGTTTTGCTCCTATCTTCATCAAGTTCAAGCTCGACGATGTGCACTCCTAGAGTAGGGAACTCAGGAGTAGGGCGTGCTTGAGAGGCAGAGCCTGGGATATGTTGGGTGGAAAATCCCTGGAATTGGCTGATGAGTTCTGGACCTTGTCAGCTGCTTCCGAAGATGCTGAGAGGGTTGTATCTGGGAGATGGCGGAGGATTTGTGCCTAGGGTGCGGGTTTGGGATCTGGTTGTATGCATAGCCATGGTTAGACTTTGTGACAAGTAAGAGTTCGAATATACTGTACTGTTAAGTTCAGGCAAACTTCGAGGTGAGAATGAACTCTGGAACTCTGGAGTTGTCTATACGGACGGGACTTGGCTTCACCATATGTGGTATGCCCTTGTCAAGAGTCCTGTTGTCCTGGAATTTACTGAGGGGGTTGGAGTTGGACTTAAGATGTACTAGATGTCAAGTCAAGCAGAGGTTACAGAGGAGAGTCTTCGAGACTCAAGCAGAGAGAAGGAGTTAGACTAAATTGATATT
Organism: Boletus subluridellus; assembly: GCA_038092575.1. Classification (NCBI taxonomy): domain Eukaryota; kingdom Fungi; phylum Basidiomycota; class Agaricomycetes; order Boletales; family Boletaceae; genus Boletus; species Boletus subluridellus. Next base: position 58,120 of record JBBPQN010000001.1, on the reverse strand, counting down.
CGAACTGAAGAAGTACAGGAGTAGTACAGAGAGTTTATATACATCAGAGTCATAGGGAATTACTAACAGAGTGGAGCTGGTTTGTAAGTAAGGAGTTGGAGGTAAGGTAAAGCCAGAGCTGTGTTCCTAAGCGGAACACAGGTTCAGAGGAGAACATGCAGTGGGACTAGTATTTACGGAGATCAAGAAATGGAATGTAACTTATCATAAGACATATGGACAGGGTCTGAAGGTCAGGGGTTGTGTCTCTAACGAGAACGCGCCGGAGTTCATATGTACAAGAAGCAGAGTTGATCCAGAAGACCAGGGTTGGACTTACAGGATTTCCAGGATATGACACATTCATTACACTTCAAAAGAAACAAAAGCATTGACAAGGGCAAGGAAACACAAAGTCAAAGCCCTAATATAGATAGTTTGAACTCAGGCCATAATACCATCTTTACAATAAAATGGTTGACTATCGTTCACTTTAATCTCTGATTGATTTATGAGCTCATCAAACACTATTATCACATCTTCTAACTTTTCTAAGAACTGAACTTATTACCCATATCCATGAAAAGTCCACTACTTACACCCCTTTCCAATATCATGCTACTGTGCGGATAGAAAACCATACTGGACCTTCACAAGGAGTACCTAGAGTTACCTTTCATTGTAACCACTGTTGCATAATCTTCAGATATGCCAGAACATACAATATACTATACAACAATTTGTATGAGCAAATGCAAACCATTAACCCACTTGGCACCCCTATGAGGGAAAGAAACCATATATCAATAAATTTATTCAATTAATTATCACACTTATTTATTTGCAAAGATAAGTCATTGACACACATTTAAGTTCAAATGGAGGATGAATTTGCATATTCTATTTTTTTTTATGTAATAGTTGATTGTGACAAGAAAAAGGATAATGAAGCACTGATATATAGTGAGACTTCAGCTAAGATTTGGGCCAAATAGGCTGAAGGTAGAAATTATTCTATTTTTCCTATCACATTCTTCATTGTGTACCAATTCTATACATAAGGTTTTTACTGTTGACACTATCATAACACAAAGTTCAACTGCCTCATCTAATCTGACACTAATGCCACTGTTTCTACATACAAACAACAAAGAATCCCAGTAAACACAAATCACCTATATCTGAAACGAGATAAATTATTGAATATCATGGCAAGGTTGTTGGTAATCTCCAAATAATGATGCAGATACTCATAGAAAGCTATGTTACCAATCAATTATATCATCTAGTGGTGTCATTGTCATAGTAATAAAACTCACAAAAACTGAGGTATATGGTTATTTAGACCAATGATAAAAATTTCTATGAACAGACCATATTGTGGCTGTGCTACTACCTCCCAGCAAAGATTGTTTTTTTTTCTATCCTTAGAAATACTAGTGAAAAACAAGAATAGCCCTGTTTCTACTCTTTTTCAACATATTAAGCACCCAGAAAATTGTTTGAGAAAATAGCACAATGTTCTTCTCCTTCATTGATATAAGATCATAACATGCTGTGTCATGGGACCATCACACAACCCTTTTAGCATTTTCCAGGGAGTTCTGAACCTTCTAAATTCATGGTTCTAGGAACTCAAAAAATTCATTGTAATATGCAATATCTCAACAAAAAATCTTAACAAAGGAGGAAGGCCCATGGTTTTATGATACTGGCTCTATATAGAGTTCATGCTTGTTCATGACAATAATGGTAAGACCAGAAGAAGAGAATATCTTAAATCAATGGAAACAATTGAAGTTGCACCATATGGAAAATGGGGTTATATCCATTTATTAAAGCATTTTGTGCTGATTTTTTTAGCTGACTTTTCACCATTAATTTGACATTATTAAGATCTTTGATGCATTTTTATTTCAAATAATTGTGAAGAGATGAAAAGAATCACCATCATAATCAATTGAAGTAAGATTGTCAACCAATCAAATAAATGAGTAAAATGCATATTTTCTTCTGGAAAAGCTGAATTTGTGGAGGAGGAGCCATTGATCTTTTATAAAATGGCTAGTAAAAGAGTCATTGGTGGTTAGTGTTTCAAAGTCAATTATGAGTCCAAGGACTGGCTGTTACAGTTCACTTCTATCACATATGTATTTATGTATTCATCTTGGACTTCACCTTTATTTTCTTTCTTTCAAAGTCACATGACAAGATCACATGATGTGTCACATGACTCTTTATGACTTACAGCTCGACTCACTGTCAGCTATTCTTGTTGCAGGCTATGCCATCAGTCAATGTGATGTACTCTGAGTCTCACCAACTCTAACAAACACATTTATCCTTTTATAGTTATATTGTTCCCACATTCATCTCTGTGTTGTACATGCTTCTTTTCTTTCCTTCCATTCTGCTACTCCATACAGTTGCATCATGTCTTTCATTTCTGTTCTTCCATTTCATGGCTATTCATCAACACATGTTATAACTCATGTTCTTAATCTCCACTCCTCTCATATGCCCATAAATACTCGTATTGGTAGATCTGATACATACATGTACAAATCCTGTGAATAGTATATAAACCTCAAGACTTCACTGGATGTCCTCCAGTTTAGTTCTCTTGGAGTTTTCCCTTACTTCCAAAACTGAGCCTGATTTCTCTTCACTTCACTTTTTCCTAGTTGACACTCTGTGACAACCCAAGGTAAACATTGTATCTTGTTTGGGTTGTTTCACTGGCAACTGAATTGGACATAGCAACTGATTCTGATTCAGTGATATTTATTATACTTAAATGTTGCAATATCATGAAAACCACTGCTGTACTTGCATTGGGATAATATGTATATTATTTGCATGTATTCTTGAGTGGCCTTATTATATTTTTTCAATTTAGCTAGGACTTAACCAAGAGCCTGGTAGTATCTTGTAGCCCACTATACATCGGTAGTTATATATATATATGAACAATATATAGCATTTCAATGTATTATTGAAAGGTGCAGATTACTACTATACAATAAACCACATTGTATATTAATAAGTATTCTCAAAAATAATGATTAATAGCAAATATGACATGATGGAAACATCAACTCTGCAACAATAAAGAGTCTCATAATATGTTCAAGATGGCACTTTTAAAAGTATTATGATAGAGATTCTATATCATAGACATAATCAAAGTTACCACTTTTGTGCAATCAAGGACCCCATGAAATGTTTATATAGTATATTATATGTAGTAGAATTGTATTGTTTGTATACTTCATGATAATTATAAACTGCACAGATTATCTACCATACTACTGTATTGTATAATAATAAGAATGTTATTTTTGTGCATGTAGGTGATACACTGACATGCATTGTAGAAGACAACTTGATATACAACTAAATATATGAGTCATTGAACTATGCCAATTTTGATGTACATACATAATAATATACTATTAGAAGCAGAATAGAGTATCTTTTGCTCACTTAGATGACTCATCTATCTATACATATATATAGATGCACAGATTATCCAGCCATTTGTATAGCTTGCTATTCAAGCATGGAAAGACATCATGAAGTCCATCAGATGCATCTGGTCCCAAGTGATCACTAGTTATTTTGTACCAGATACACAAATTGTATGTTCTAACCATGACTAATGATCTAAACACTATGGTATTCTTTCTTATCACTCAAATTAATCAACATCTGTTTGAAATATGGATATCTGAGTGACATCTTATAAACAGACTCATATATATAATTTTATTATATTACATTTATGCTGATTCCATTGCTTAATTCCACACATTTCAAGGTCTCTTGTGTATATTGTTGTATTTATCACCATATAAGCTTTTTAATAATTTTATCCATGGAAACACAGCTGTCTTTCTAGGGCATGCTGTGTGCATCAACCATCCCCTTCACTCACATGGCATGCATGTCACCAGGATTAGCATACATATTCACTAACATGACATGCATATCACCAGATTAGCATGTGTTCACTGGAACAAGCCATCTTTGACCATCATCCAAGTATCCATTCTTTGAAATTGTTCAACATGTACTGACAGCTGTACTATCAGTAGCTGTATAAAATAATTCACATCAAAATGATACATATATGTACAGAAGATTACAAGCAAAAATTAGTGGGCCATTGTTAGGATTGGTCCATAACATCCTCATTGCCATTCTTGCTCTTCACAAAGAACTCCACCATGTCTTTCTTCCACTGCCTCAAACCTTTTGTAATGAGCTGTCCTACAATCTCATTCTTCACCCACCCTTTTCCCAACCGGCTGAATATTTTCTTTGGGGGGGCAAGTGATCTCTTTCTCCAAGAAAGATATGATAGTTTGGGTATGTTCTTCATTCTTCATGAGCTTGTGCATCATGTTGACAAGTAATTCAAACAGAGCATTGGGTGCATTGGGTATCTCACCTGCCAGAATGTCTTCTTTCATGTCAACCCATTGATTGTTCATCTCTTGTGATATGAAAATTGTTTGAATAATGTAGAGCTTTGCAAAAAGAAACTCAAATGTAATGGTTTGAGTATGCTTTGCTGAGGACCCTTCATCAGCACTGAACCCATCATCAGGGGCACTGCATTTTTCTATCTAATGTCAGCATGCAGATAGGTGAGGACAACAAATCTGACTTACCAGAGATGTGTGTAGTGACACCACTGGTCCCACTGGTTCCAGTCATGGCTTTTCCTTTTCCTTTGGCTTTGCCTTGGAAAATAAGAATATTAGTAAATCCATACACTAGTATTGACATTATTTACCAATGGAAATGGAAGGTGCACTTGTACCACTGTCCACCTCATTGTTAGACTCTTCATAAATATATGCAGAAGTCAAGGGTGGCAAGCAAATTTTGGCCTTTTGGAGTTGCCCCAGCTGTTTGCTCATCAACTTTGCTTGTTGCACTCATGTCTGATTGAGTTTCATGGTGTAGAACATGGTTGATAAGATGGCAGATGGTCCCAACCCCTCCTTTCAACACTCTTCATCTGTTTGAGCTCACCAGAAATTGTTTGCCTCACTGTCACCAGCAAATTTGAGTGCCTCAAAATTCAGACCAGGGCCTAGCTTCTTGATTGCAGCCCTGATTTCCTCTGGCTGCAATAGAAGATTGAGGCTTTCAGTTGGATTTTGGATGTGTGATACATTCTTGTTTGACAAAGACAGCCAATGACTAGAAATAATAATCAAGGAAATACCAAATATTACTGCCATGTACAATCAGAAGAGGTTTCAATGTGTACACCAGTGAGGAATCCAGCTGCTTTCCCTCACCAATCTTGATATATCTGAGACCACCTGAACAAATAATGTCAACAATCTGTTGAATCTTCTTCAAGTTAGTGCTCTCTACAACAGGCACATTGGTAGCATGGGTGGTACTCATGCCCAAGCTCTTGTTGGCATTTGAGATGGGCATATATTCCAAGAGGGCATTAAAAGGATCTAGCTCATGGGCTTCATTGTAGCCATCCCACACTTTAATGGCCTCACCACTGGAACTGGACAGCATGAAGGAGTTAAACAAAGCAAACACTTCACTGCAAAGAGATCATATCATGGAGAGCTGTACAATGTCATCCAGAATGGCTACACACTGCCCTGCCATGATGGCTACATTCATGAGGGTTTTTCCAAGCAGATTTTGCACAGTGGTGGCATGCCACTGAAATGGCATGGCATGAAAAACCTTGTATGTGAGCTCAAAAGCCTTGATGCAATCAACAGACATGCTTGATGTCTTCATTTTTGCATAGCCCTCATTGCTTGCAGGCAGATGATAACCCATTATGAAATTTGCCTTCTTGAGTGTGCTCTTTCAAGCTTGCAAGATCTTCCAATGCTCCATCCATATGGTCTTCCCAATTGGCTTGTGCCATACCTCAATCTCCTTTTCTATGTCTTGAAGCCATGTAGACATACACTGCTTTATATACTCATTTGGGAGTTAAATAGTCAAACTCAAAACAATTTTTGGGAACCAGATGTGATGTAATCCTATATTTAGGATGCTTATTAAGCACCTCAGAAAAGTTTGAAGAGATTTGGTGGTTGGAAACAATTTATACAGCAGATTTGAGGAGAAGCAATAATATGTATGTGTTTCATGAAATACACCATTAAAAAAATCTGGATATTTCCATAAATGGTGCCAATGGATTCCCACACCTTTAAAGCCCCCATACACATTGCTGACACCTTATGTAAGGTGCACTCTGAATTGATAATTCAACATTGGTATGGGGAGAAGGAGGAGAAGGTTGTTTCAGGTGCCATAAAAATTAGCAAAAGCTTTGAATGTTGTGGAAATGTGTTACTATAGTTACTAGAGTGTTGGAAACATAACTCCCACTCAGCACAGTTCAGTATATGAATTAATATTCCCAGAACAGCTGGGAAAGAAGGAGGTTGTTGTAAAATCACATTTAAAAATTAGTCAATACTTGGGTTAGATTTCTAATATATTCCAAGGGGAGGTAAGGCATTGGGACCACCTATTTGGGGCATCTCACAGCCTTTTATGATTCAATACTGAAGCAAGAAAGAAGGAGGAGGGTAAGTATCTATGGATAGAAAATTAGCCACTAGCTGGAAACTCATTACAACATGTTCCTGGCACAATTAGCACACTAGCAAACTATGATTACCAAATGTGTGGGTTACACATGCTTGTACAAATTAATATTGCCAGAGGGGAACAAGAAAGGGGGCAGTAGTATAGTAATGCTATGTGGTAATGCTTGGCAAGTTCTGCAGGTTCACACATGTGTTGAGTGATGTGTACTGTGGAAGGTAGAGTGTGGGTAGTAATGCTTCACAGCTATGTTAGGTAGATTCAGCAAGCCTACATGTGTAGTGAGCAGATGTGAAGCAAGACAATCACCCTTCACAGTCTCCATGAAATCCTTCACTCACCCTATTCTAATAATATAAATGTACATGGTTAGCAATTCTACATAGCTCACAAGTGTGTACTATTTCTTAGGTAGAGCACAGGGGACCTATATATTACAGTATACCAACATCAATGTAACCTGTCAGTCCTCATTAAGGAGATAATGTGGATCATTTTAATAGTCATATTGCTAATTACTTTCTTCCTCTTCCTCTTTCTCACCATGTACATCCATGGAATCTTTGTCATCATCACTCCTAGCATCCCTCATGATCACATCTTTCTGATTGCCACCAGTAGCATCCTCCATGGATACATCACCCATATCATCCATAACCATGTTCCTACATTCACTCCCAAACAACAGCATGTGTTACATACTAACCAAACCAACACCACAGGGGATAATCTATTTTGTGCAACAATGCATGCATGTACTGAACTTCTTGAGTGCCCCAGTAGAGTTCAGGGATGTGGACAAGGGTATACCTCTTGAGAAAGTGCCAGCTGCTTTCAAGGCAGAATACAGGCATCAACAGACCAACCTAGAGAAACTCATCACCTTGGAGGCCTGTGCAGTCATAGATCAGCAATATTTCAACAACTGGACCAATATTTATATCAACCACTTTCAGAGCAAGATCAGTGAGGTCTCAATAATAGAATACTTTGCATGCAATGATGAACAGGAAAGGCTTGCATATCTGATATTATTCCCTGGTAAAATGCAGTTGCATTTCAAGCTCTTGCCCGGGCATGCCTTTCTTTTTGGATAGGCATATTTTTCTAATTTGAATATCAAGGAGGTATCAAGAAAAGAAGAAATGTATAATACAACTAATAAAAATATACACTAGGGGCTCTGACTTGGTTTTTTTTTTGTCTTCAGTATGTCATTGGGCCTTCAAAATATGTTAAATCTATGAATATGTATAGAAACAAAGCTTGTCTTCAAATGCACTAAGTAGAATAACTATATATATATATTGAACATAAGAAAAATAAAGACTCTAACATTCCCATATATACTATATTTTATGTCCAAATTGATACATAATCTTTCTATATATTTTATACAAATCTAATTTCTGAATTATTTTAATAGTTTTTTTTTAGATTGTGCACTTTATAAGTATTATGCAGTGTACAAGCCCTACAATCCTACTACACATAATATGTTATGTAGACATCAGATGGTACATTTAGCATACTTCATGAGATTCTTGATTGTACAAAAGTAACAATTTTGGTTATGTCTCATACAATCCATAATAACAATAGTTTTAAAAGTGTCATTTTGCACACTTTATGAGATCTTCAATTGCTGTAGATTTGATGTTTTTGTGATGTCATATGTGCTATTTACCATAATATTCAAGAATAATACTTATTAATATACAATGTGGTTTATTGCATAGTAGTGATCTATACATTTCAATAATACATTGGAGTGTACAATATATTGTTTATATATGTAACCACTAATGTCATATGCATTTGATTGTGGAATCTATATTAACTACACTGTTATATATATATCAACAATATTTGTTACATGTTACACAAATCATGTAACCCACTAAATATGTACAGTGGACTACAAAATGCTATCAGAATCCTAGTTGAATCCTAACCAAATTGACACAATATACTAGAATAAGGCCACTCAAGAATGCATGCAAATAACATTCTTGAGATGTAAATCAAGCATTGTAGGTGGTTTCATGCATTGATCTAAGAGCAATACTACAATGAACTTTTTGGATTCCAGAAGTGTAACCAATGAATTTAGAAAGTTCAAGGGTCCCTGGCAAAATGTTGAAAAGGTTGTGGGATGATCTCATGACACATAGGATGTCATGTTTGTGTATCTATAGGAGAGAAGGACATTGTGCTGTTTGCTCAAATAATTTTATGGGTGCTCAGAGGATTGAAAAATAGTAGAAAAAAGGCCATTATTATTTATAACTAGCATTGCTAAGGCTAAAAAATCAATGTTAGCTGGAGGCAGTAGCACAGCCACAATATGATCTGCCCACACAAAATTATATCAAATTCTGAAAAATTTACCATTAGTCTGAAATCACCATATATCTTGGTTTCTGTGAGTTTTATTACTATGACAATGACACTAAATCATGATTTGACAGTCATGATCTGGTGGTTGATCTAATTGATTGGCAACATAACTTGCTATGGGTATGTACATATCCTTTCATTATCTAGGGATTGCTAACAGCTTTGTCATGATATTCAATGGTTGATCTCACTACATATGAATGTTCCATTACCCTTTTCTATTCAGAACCAACCATTACCATGACCCTGGGTTTTGAGCCTTAGTATAATGGAGGTCAGTTCATATATTGTTTGTACATTGTTTGTATACTGTTCATAGAGTGTTTGGTATCCTGTTCCTATATTATTCCAACACTTTTGGTGTGTTGTCCATCTGCCATCTGTACACATTCCACACATGGTGAGGTGTTTCCATGCTGTTCACCATTCATACATCATTCATATAATTCCTACATTGTTCACTGATATCATGTTACTAGCAGACCTACTACTCCATCTCCCCTTCCATGTCTCTGTCACTATCCTCATCATCAGTGTTTGAAAGGTCTGCCAGAATGTCTATATTATTTGCCATCAGTCATGTACTTCAGTGAGTGGCCAAGAATGGAACATACCACTGGGATATGCATGTTCTTTGTCATCCACTGCATATGGTACTTTATACCATGGTTTGAAGATCTCCACCCTAGTCATTACCAAGGTCTTGGTATCCATCACTTGGACACTAAAATGGCATGCCTGGCCTTCCCAGTTTTGCTCCATCCTGGTCTGTTGCTCCTTCCAATCTATTATTTATCATGGTGGGTGAGACATGGCATTCTATACAGAGTAGTGTACCTACCTAGGGCAAACACATCTGCCATGCAGAGGTTTTGGACCAGGTATTCATGCTGCCAGAGGACAAGGGCAGTGGGATCATGTCAGCCCACAGTGTGGTCCTTGAGCATGTAGATATTGAAGAGATGAAAACTGATGTTGTCACCTAGCTTGGCAGCTTCACAGAATGCTGGACAACATGCCTTCAGTAGACAGAAATGGTATGTAATATTGTTCTGAATTGCCATCTTTGTCAGCTTGTCCAATTTATTCCTTCCTTCCTCATAAAATAGGACCTTTGCAAGTATAATTCCAGGATATAGGAATCACCAGACAAGGTTCTTGTAGCATCGCAGAATGGGTGTGTAGACTGTACTGCATTTAGAATTGGTCTCTTCACATTGTCATTGGATGGCTACCTTCAACTCTAGTTTAGCACCTAGTAGGTTGGCCATAGGATCATGTTGATGTTGTTGACAGTCACATGCATCAATGGGAATAGGGTCCCTGTGGAGAGCCTGGCATATCATGGGATAGCAGCAATGGTCATTGTTTAGGGGAGTATAATTTGTAGAAGGCCACCAACACTAATGTGTCTCCATTATATATCCTCTGCTCCTGCTGTACCTCCATTGAATTCCCTAGCAATGGCTTCTATATTTGAATAGATCTCCAGATCCAATATGGACTAATTTAAATTCTACTGTTGAATGTGAGCATTGTTCACCCACTATTTGCAGATTGTTTATATGCTGTTCAGTGATTGTTCATACATTCAGTAATAGATGAAACAGTTTCTGAACACATGTGGCATGATTTTACTGTCAATAGTGGTATATATAGAGGATATATAGAAGGTTGAAAGCTGTATAGTAATCCACCACCTGACCAATCAGCTACCATACATGGCACATACTGTTGTGCTTGACTTGGATAGGGGTGAGTGTAGCCTTTTGGGGAATGTAAGGGACAAGGGAGTTGCAATAGGCAATGAATCTAGGAGAGAGGTTCCTATAGAACAAGGGGATAGGAGTCATGGTACCTAGGGATAGGAAGAGGGACTCTAGGTGTCAAGGTGGCCAGGAGGGTGAGGGCAAGGATCAAAGGGGTGAGGGATGAAGTGAAGAGGGATTGAGGGGTTTAGGGATCAAAGGGGACAAGGAGGATGCAACAAGAGGACAAGAAAGACACAGAAGGTCACAAGGTGAGGAGGGCACTAAGGGTTATAAAGGCCAGGAAGGTCAACTAAGCCAGAATGACAAGGAAGAGAGGGAGATGTAAGATGGGCATTGAGGGGCTGGGAGATGAAGGTGGAAGTGGAGAGGTCAAGGGTCAAAGGAATCAAGGGGTCCAGAGGGTCAAGGAATTCAGGAATTCAAGGGATCTGGGGGTGAGGGGGTGAGGGAACAAGGGAATGAGGGAATGAGGGGTAAGGACTGAAGTTCTTTAGAAGGTTCTCAAAGAAGCCAGAGATTCAATGAGCAAGAGGTATATTGCCAAGGTGGGGATACAAGAGTAGGGAAGAAGTCCCAGGCAAGGGTGATGGTCAAAGAATGAAAGAACAATGATCAAAAAGTGAAAGAAAGACTAGAATGGGAAATAAGTATGGTACAGTGGGATTTAAATAGGGCTGCCATGATGAGGACAGGTGAAAGGTTGCCACTAGGGCAAAGGGGAATGGCAAGGGCTGTGATATGACAGGACAGTCATAGACAGGGGTAAAGGGGTGTAATGAACAAGGACATATAAACATACCAAGTGTTTGAAGGGAAGTGATCATGGATCACAAGTTAATCAAAGAGAGAGAGGAGGGAATATAGCTGTTATTGGATAACAGCAGGGCAAGTGTCCAAAGGGGGTCTGTTATGGGTAAAGGGTCCAGACTAGGAGATGAATATGTGTAAAATGAAGAGGGAGAGAAGGGTAACAAGGAATGGATAAAGGGGGCCTAGTAAGACTAACTAGCCAATGGTAGTGACTAGTGTGAAGGTCAGAAGTGTAGCTGAGACAAGTGGAGACTTGGCAAGGCAAAGCAAAGGAAAAATAAAAGAAAGCAAAGAAAACAATGAATTATAACACACACACAGTATTTTGGAATGAAAGGATTCAAGGTGTGTATTTACACATGCACCAGGGGATGTGATAGTCCCATGCCATAGTCTCCATTATGACTATGAGAGGGTGCCTCCTGCCCATGACATGCCAGGATCACAGGTAGATATATCCAGTGTTGCTCAGGCTGCCCAGGAAATCCCAGCCTTCATGGGTCTAGCAGTGATCATCAGGCCTGTCCTGCAATGCAAACTGAGCTGCAGCAGCACATACCTCACATTCAACAGCTGCCCAGGTTTGCCAACAATGGCTATATGGCCTATATACTTGATATTCCAGTAGCTGACCTCAACTGGATATATTTGCAGACCTCCATGGCATCAATGTTGGAAGGAAGCCCCTTTTTCCAGCATTCAGATCAGCCATGGCCTCTGGCATATTCCCAGGAGCCAAAGTCCACCAAACAGATGTTCTATATACTCTATGTTCCTGATTCCTCCAGGGGCCATGATACACTCCAGAAGGTTCTGGCCAATCTTGCATATGCTAATAGCACTATCTCAAAGGCTGCATTCATTGCAATGAAGGCTACAGTTCTGCAATACCTGTTTGCAAGGCAGAACATGGGTGGTGTGGAGGACACCAATATAGAACAGCATATGATGAAGATTAGGATTTCAGAATGGGTGAGTATTCTTCATGTTGTGTAAAACCCCTCAGTTGCTCACTCATAGATGGGACACTAGCTGTGGATCATCTATGTATAGGCTCTTAGTACTAACTGAGGGTAGTCAATACTATTTCAATGTGTCATACATGGATTGGAGGATGTTCAAGGATCTGGTGGTCTACCAGGGGGACACCAGGGCAGCCCAGATACTTTGCAATGATTGTGTTCTAGGTGGCATTGACTATATGACTGACTATAGGTTGGCAATGTCCATTTGCCACCATGTCCACTGATGCATATTTACACAGGTTGTATGGTATATATAGATGGCAGAGCGATGTGAAGATGAAGGTGTATTGCACTCAGATCCATGGACTACATATTAATGGACTACTGGTATGGCCACTGCCAAAGCAGATCAAACACACAGGATGAAAGGACCTTGATTGTGTATTGCTTGATCTTATCACAGCATGGTCTAATGATCCCATCCCATCCCCTTCCAGGCTGAGAAGGTTGATGATGTGTTCATCAAGTTGGACATGATGCTCAAGTGGTCCAACAGTGACTGTGGACACCATGTCATCCTCCTCCTCCCAGAGGAATGGCAATGGTTGCAGCATAGAAAATCTATATCACATGAGCCCACATGGCAAGCTGTGGTTGATGCAGGAATATATGGAAATCAGGAATACATGGAAATGCTATGAACAGTGGGAGAATGGCAGATGTTCATTGTCAATGGGTCAATCATCTACACTGTGCATGCATACAGGCAGGATGACAACAGGTGGGTTGGAAACCAAGCTGAGATGTTTTGGTCATTGGATGAAATCAGGTGGGTAGATCATATCTGGTTGTATACCATACCCTGCTAACCAACCTCAGGGAGCACCTTATGGTCAGTGGGCCACCACCAAATCCATCCAAGTTCCATGGAGCAAATCAGAGCATTCTTAATGAGCAGACAGTAGCAAAGGCTAAATTTGAGATGTTTGTCCTAAATATGTGGAGTGCCCTTGTAGCATACAAGAAGATGTTGGTTGTTGGCACACCAACTATGACACTCTTCTGCCAGCTCAACATAGGGGTGATAATGCACCATGGGAGGATTTTGTACTATGTGAATGAAATTGAGCAATGCATGACCACCAGCTTGTGGATGTCCACCATGCAGCATGGCTGCATGGAGTGCTTGTGGACACATTCAGGCTTTATCTCCACCAGTGGATCCAGGGGGTTCACAATCCATATCATCTGTAGATGTAGGTAGGTTATGTATGATGGGCTGTGTAGCCTATATACAAAGGGGCAGAAGTGAGAAGAGTGACATTGGGTTAGGGTAGTGTACCAACAGTACCAACAGTATACCAACACTCTTTGAACAGTGTATGAACAGTGTACCAACAGTATACCAACACTCTATGAACAATATATGAACAATGTACAAACAGTGTACAAATAGTACCAACAATATACCAACACTCTATGAACAATGTATGTATGAACAGTACCAACAGTATACCAACACTCTATAATCTGTGTATTTCGATCACTACCATGTGTGGTAGAAAGGATATGACTATGTTGAGATAGAGGCTAGGTACATGTGAGATGTAGGCTACTTGGTCAATAGATGAAACTTTGGTTTGGATGAAAGCCCAAGGGCTTTCTGGCCTGAGGCAGGTTACGCCGGGTAGAGCAAGCTGCTTTCCCATGTTGAAGAAGTCTGTGATGCAAGATGTGAGGCTCTCCCCCAGCAGAAGGAGCAAGATGAATTGGCTTACTTATCTGACAGGTGGCATTGTGTAGGTAGTGAGTTTCTCGATTAGTTCAGGTCTTTCTTGAAGGTATGGTGCAAGGATGATTGCATGTTTTCATAGGTATCTTATGAAGGAGTCTCCAGACCATCTGCCCATTGTTTTGACCATGTCAAATGGGATGCCAAGGAGTAAGTAGTGTAACATTCCTCCGATGTGTAGACTGTGTCCTTTTACGACTGGTAGGTCATGTTTGGTGATGATTTCGAGGATCCGTTTGGTGACTTCTGGTTTGGTGAGTGGGTGAAGACCTTTCGTGTGTCTCCAGGCGAAGATGTGGTCATTAAGTCCTGGGTTGTTGATATTAAAGTGGTTCTGTAGCCAGGTGACTGGGTCTGTTAGGTGGTTGAGGGTTGCACATTGGGTGGTTTCTCCGGATGTTGAGCATTTTGTGATGGGGATGTGGAAGGATAAGATCAGAAGGTTGTTGTGGTCCCATACTTGGAAGAGGTGTTTTCGCTGCATGAAAGAGTTGGGGAGGGAGTGGAATTTGTTGAGTGAGGGGACTGTGAATTCACCGAGGCATGAAACTGTGTAAAATGTGATGACAAGGCATGCGAATATGGCAGCATCGCAGGGGGTTGATGGATCAAGGTATGTTAGGAAACTGAGGAGTGTGTCTCGTTTGAAGGGGATGTGTTTTTGGCAAGACAATGAAGCAGGTGCTAGGCAGGAGGCTCCCTCTATGATGGATTGAGTTTCATCTGGGTTGATTGCCCATGGTATACCATGTAGGAGGTGCCAGGCTCTTAAACTGGTGGTGTAGTTGGACATTGTGGATCCTGAGTATGCACCTGCGCAGCTTGCAACGAAGGCTGCTAGGAGGGGCTGTGAGATGGGGGCTTGCTGGGCATCAGGAATGTTATGAATATTGCAATATACATGGTATGTTAATAGTCCCACACTGTAGGTTTCTTTTGTCTTTTCCATCCAGGATGCGGTTGAGGTGCGAGTCATGGATGGGAATGCACATCCCTTCTCCGTCATTCAATTCTCTGGAGGTTGCATTGGCTGGGAGCCATAGATGTAGACGGTCTCTCGCTAGGCAGTGTGGTCATAGGGAGGATGGTCGGGGGGTTAGCGAGGATGTGTAGGGGTGGGGCATGGGCTCTGATGAGGTGAGGGAAGAGGATGAGGCTGTTTGTGAGGAGAGGGGTGTGTTGAATTGTGATTTGTGACCCTCTTTAGTTGAGGTATTCTCTGATGAGGTCATCTTCTTCTCGAGACGTGATTTGCCATTGGGAGCGTGCGTCTTGGGTGTTTCACTGTCTGGAGTCGGGAGAGTGGGGTGGGAGGAGTGGGGTGGGGGAGAATGCAAGTTTTTGTTCGTCTGCAGTGAGGAGGTCGCTGGCATCAATGATGAAGGGAATGAGGGGAGGAGGGATGTGAATTCTTGGAAGGATGAGATGTGATGGAGGGTATTTGCCTCTGGACAGTCTGTCTGCTGGGTTTGCTTTGCTCAGGACATATCATGTGTGAACCATTCTCCCATTATTGGTTTGAGTGATGAAGGTGTGAAGGCGTCGGAAAATGGCATTTGTTTTGGCATTGCGGTGTCATCCTGTCCACCAGCCCTCAACAATTCCAGTGTTGTCTCCATATGCAATGACCCTCTGAAGGTCAGGGTTCGTGATGCTGATGGTGCGGACAAGCAGTTTGAATCCAACTGCTTCTGCCCAGCTGATGTCCTGGGTTGTGCCTCTTGAGTTTTTCCAGCCTGGGAGGAGTCTCCATGTGCACCATTTGTCACCAATGACAACACCAATGCCCACGCCAAAGCTGGCATCCAAGTAAGCCTGGATGTCTGTAAAGGGGAGGGGGGGGAGATGGAGAGTATTACTCTGTTCGTGCGGAGGTTCATGTCCCACCATAAAAGCTCCTTGGCTATGCATTTGATTGGGCGATGGGGTATGAAGGGTTTATCCGAGCAGACCTTGAGCATGCACTCAAGGCCTGTGAGGTATGCCCTGCCTTCGTGTAGTGTGGCTGATGCATGTAGTAGTTTGCCATACAGTTGTTGTATGTCTTTTAGAATGTGCATGACATGGCCAAGCCAGTCTTTTATCACATTTCTGTATTTGATGATTTTTTTGGGAGATAGTGATATGGTGCGTGAGTTTAGGTTCCAGTGGAAACCAATGTAGGTGACGGACGACACAAAGGGTTGGTCTTTGGATTTCTCCCATGGTATGCCTAGCTGGTCAGAAATGTTGTCGATGTTGTCGAGGCAGTAGGTGAAGAGGGTGTTGTGCATGTTTCTGGGGGAGAGTTGAGATAGGTCTTGGATCAGTTTGCTGCAATCTTCATTGAATTCATTGAGATCACCACTTGGGTGTTCTTTTCCAGTGTACCACAGCCTGCTGCCTGATTGTTTGATGGGTCCTGAGTTTTGGATGTCATGGTTCCATGCTGTTCAGCATTCATTGTAGTTAGTTAGGTGATCACGTCTTATGTGGAAGGAGACATGATCATCTACCCATTTGTCAAACAGTCCAATATCTTTCCATCTGAATATCTCTGCCACTGTGTCTGCGACATGACCATATGCTCTGGCTGATGGAGCTGCTCCGAATGACAAGCATTTGTCAATGTAATAAGCATCATTTGATGTTCTGACAACGGCTACAGGCCATTGTGATGGATGTAAGGGGATGGTTCTGTAGGCTTTGGCTACATTTCTTGTGGCTGCTTCTGAGCCTGGCGGGAGACATGCGATGAGGAGTGCAACAATTGTGAATTTCCCCCATGTGGTGGGGAAATTGTTGGCTGTGATGGATGAGTTAATAGATGGGGAGGGAAACTCAAGGGATGGAGTTAGAGGGAAGGAGAAGTTTTGGATCAGTCTAAATTTACCTGGTCTTCCTGGTTTGGGAACAATGGATATGGGGGAGGATTGGAATGGGCCAATTAGATTAACTAAAGAGGGTAGGGTAAAAGGGCCAAGGTATCTTTTTCTGTCTGTTTCCTTAAGTATGGTCTTATTGAATTCTTTGTGATAAAGCTCAATGGATTCTTTATTAGGGGGATTCTGTACACGCAATATGATGGGAAAATCTACAATGAAGCCTTCACACAGTCCTGTCAGAACGTCATGGAAACGGACAAGGAGTCCTACATTCTGGAGTGCTGTTTGCCACTCATTTGGTTTGTACAGTGTCGTTGTTGGACTGTTTCTGGGCTCTAGGGCAGAGTTGAGCATTGTGTGATTTGGAGCCACACCCTGAGCAGACATGAAGGGGGTGGTGGGATTCATTGCATCCAGTGGTTTTCTGCCAGTGGCAACACAGTTGGTGTCCATCTTGTTGCACGAAAAGGCCTCCACCATGGTGTTCTGTGAACGTGTCATATGTCTGATCCCAGGTGCATGTGGCATTGCAGCGGGCAATGTCATGGCAGTGTCTGCCAAGACAAACCATGCAGACGAAGAGGATAATGATGAGTGGTGCATGAAAGGAGCATGCCTTCTTCCATGGTTGGTCCTGGGTCCCTGATGGCAGGGAGGCTGGGCATTTGGACCCACTTGCAGATTTGTGATGGGACTGGTATGGTGGTATTGGTCCTTTGCTGACCAAAGCTTGGTACTTGTCTGCCAGGGTGGACAGTTTCTCGCTTAGTCTGTACCATGTTGACAGGGTGTCAAGCAGGGTTTTGGGTAACATTGGCAGGGTGCCAAGAGCGGGGTGCATCAATTAAGACATGTTGTACATGAGATATGTCGGATGCCATTTATGTGGAGATTTGATGTGTAGAGGAAGGAGGGGGGAGTTAGTGATGTTACGAAGATGAGGGAGGGATGGGGCTTATGTGTTTATTACTTTGGTCTGGTCGGAGCATGTTTGGAGGAGGAGCATGTCTAGCATGTCTCTGAGGACATTGTCATTGATTAGGGAGAGATCAAAGGCTCTCGGGGAGGTGACGCAGTTGTGCCATTGATGGCACTGTTGGCCTTGGTATACGAGAAGAGCTTGCTGTTGGTTTTTGTTGCACGAGTTGCGCCACTTGTGGTTTTCAATTATGGACCAGAAATGGATGTGCATCTGTACATGGGAATGGTCCCATCCGTGGTTATACATGAAAGGGACCATGCATATCAATGATTGACTGAATTGCTCCATGGATAGGCTTTCATCCTGTGTGACATTTGTTTTGTCACGCGTTGAGCAGGTGGGGACTAGAGTGGGTGTTCCATCTGTGGAAGGGACAAAGGAGAGCATGTCATCGACGACTGCATAGGAGAGAGATACGTCTGCTGCATCTAGACCCTCGTTGGGAAAGTACCAGAGTTTGCAGAACTTATGTTGTTGTATGTTTTGAATGGCAACTTGTGAGGGTAGGATGATGGGTTCTGATGGGACAGGGACATTGGGAATGGCTGCAAATTTCACTTTGTTCTTTTTGTGTTCGTCTTTGAGAATTTGTGCTTCTTCTTCTTCCTGCTCTTGGCGTTCCCGGGTCACGTGTTCTTGTTCTTCAGCTGCTGTGATGGCTTCTTCTTCTTGTCATCTGGCCCAGGCATCTTTGTCTCTATTATTCTTGATGATCCATTGCCTGGTGAGGAGTTCGATGGTTTGTCATTCTGATAGTCCTGCATCTAGGAAGGCCTGTCTGTCCTCTGTGAAGGTGGGGGTTGCAAAGTCTGGAGGTGCCACATTATTGGGGTTTTCCATGACTGTGATCGAGGTAATGAGGAAATAGTGTGGAAGAGTGAATGAAACATGAGAGAGAAGACAGCATCAATTGCAGGTGATGCTGAGCAGATGTGAAGTGGTCAAAGGAAAGAGTTGTGCCACTTCGCTTACTCATACATGGACTCTATTCTAGGTCAGTCTCATCACTCAACCATCCTAGAGTGCCAACAATGTACAAATAGTACACACACTGTACTAACACTCTACCAACAGTACCATACTCTATAAATAGTTTCAATCCTTCTTTTTGAAGGATTGAAAGGTGGTGTATACTGACGACTAGGAAGAAATCAAGGTTTTTTGGATCCTGGAATGAATCCACCTAGAAGTATGTGGATTTTGTGATAGCATCAAGTTGGGGAGAGATTGAGGATGATATACAGCCAACAGTCAAAATCCTTATCTTCATATAACTGAGCACCATCAAGCAGTGTCATCAATACAACATCATTCTCTTTAATGTTGCCCATAAGAATAGTGCCTAGATAGTCCCAGCCCATCACAATGTCATCAAGGATTGAAACACATCTAGTTCATTCAACTTCATTAAGAATCTCTTGAGTTCATTGGTGTAGATACTTCATCTCTTGTGTGGTGTTGAGATCTTGATATAGTAATTGTATTTGTGGGCCTAATGGGATGGTAGTAAACATCTTGTAGGGATCTTGACTCAACCATGGATGACTTCCAGTCTCAACTGATTCCATCATGATTGTCCACAAACAGGGCAGCTTCAAGATTTTCAAATGGTCCTGTGAAGCCAATGTATGAATGCACATGTCATGCTTGATCAGCTTGATGCCAGTATATGTTGCAATCAGGTTTTCGACTGTGGAGAATGAAAGAATATTGTCCAAGCCACCCACAGCTGGAAAGCTTTGCCCCATCAAGCATATGACGCAATTATAGGTATCTTGAGAGGAATGTTCCAATGCCAGGTACACAGAAATACTGTGTTGAATACCTGGACTGTTGATTTTGATTGGTCATTCTGGAGGATTTCATAGCCTTGTGAGAATCTGTGGAGTCATTTTTGCAATCAAATCTTCAGAGGATACATTCTTAACAAGCATGAGAAAGTCCATATTCTCTTGGAGTCTTCTTCAAACCCTTGCAGCTTGTACAAGTTGATTGAGATTGATAGGAGGTGGTAACCACCTATTCTAGGCAATCTGATGCACTTGAGGCTGTTGTGGATAGCAATTATCTGGAGTAGGTGAATGTCCTGCATGGTCTTGGTTAGCTAAGTCATCTTGTTGATTTTGTGTATCATCATCTGGAGGATTGTCATGTCCAGGAGTGAAGGGAGAAATTGAACCTGTAAAATATCAATTGATATTCTATATAAAGAGTGTTAAAACACATGATGATTGGATGAAGGTAAACATTCAAATTGACCAATATCAGGATCAGCAGGTGGATGTCATGGTGGGATTTCTTCATTCATCAGTAGATCTTGTTTGAGCTGTTGTGGGTTAAATATATAGAGATAATGAATTGACAAAGATGACTCACTGGTAGAAGATTGTTTGTTCAAGCTTGAGCAGACTTCCTCCATCTGAGGTGAAATATCCGTCAGATGTTTCATGGGCTCTCTTAGCAAGTGCACACTCTGTCTCAGCTTGTCATACACTCTGACTTTGCCCTGGTGCAGGATCCTGAATCTGATCCTGTTGGGAGTGGGAGGATCCATAATGTGCAAGAACAGCATGGGCTATGTCAAGTGATATTGCCTTAACCACAACACTACCTGGTTGTTCTTCTGCTGGAGCTTCTGTGAGATGACAATAAAGGGTTCTTTCAGGTAGGATATGAGGTTGTCCATTGCAGTACTTTCAACAGATACATATCCATTGTTTGTCATTCTGAGAGGAATCTGAATTCTCAGTAGGTACTCAGTGGGATGTTAACAGGGTTTCATGATGTGGAATGTATGTGCATGCAATGAAAATCAATGAGGTGCAATGTGTGATGAGATGATAGCACCATCATCTTGTCAAAATGCTATCCATCACAACAAAATAGTATTGATTACAACAAAATACAATAACACAATACATCACTCATTTTAAAAAATTACATCTTATTAGAAAAAATCTAATCAGTTTATACACAGCCATATCTAATCCTACCTGGCTAGACCCAGTTTTCACTGGGATTTAAGGACCATATACATCACCAACCTACCCAAAGCCAAGACAACAAGACTGTCCAGCCCCAATCTAGATATATACCTTGTTGATGAGCTATGCAAGGCCCACAGTGGCAAAAGAAGAGGTGAATATCCACCCAGACCCTTTTGCAAGAGCTGCAAAGGAGATGAGGCAACTTGTGTCAGTTCAAGAGCAAAGAAAAAAATGACAAGGTGGAAAAGATACTGCAAGCACTGTGGGATTTTGAAGATACATATGTGCACAATATGCAGGATGACATTGATGGAGGAGTTGGACAGTCCACCAAACCACCTCCTCTATAGTTGTCCATGCTTTCAGTCAGAAACTCTTGGGACTGTTATGCTTGACTCAGATAGAGGTGAGCATAGATGTTAAGTACGGGCAAACTCCAAGGGGAGAACAAACTCTGAAACTCTGGAGTTGTCTTGGCAGACGGGACTTGGCTTCACCGTATGTGGTGTGCCCTTGTCAAGAGTCCTATTGTCCCGGAATTTACTGAGGGGTTGGAGTTGGACTTAAGACGTACTAGACATCAAGTCAAGCGGAGGTTACAGAGGAGAGTCTTTGAGACTTGAGTGGAGAGAAGGAGTTAAAACTAAGTTGATATTCAAACTGAGGGGAAGTACAGGAGTTATGGAGGTTTATATACTACAGAGTCATAGGGGATTACTAATGGAGTGGAGCTGGTTTGTAAGTAAGGAGTCAGAGGTAAGATAAAGCCGGAGCTGTGCTCCTAAGCAGAGTACAGGTATGGAGGATGCTAAGAAGCGGAACTAATACTAATGTGGAGAAATGGAGGTAATGGAAGATGTATGTAAGTAGGGTTGTGAGTATGGACAAGGTCTGGGGGTCAGGGGTTGCATCTCAAATGAGAACACACTGGAGTTTGTAGGTACAAGAAGCGGAGTTGGTCTGGAAGACTGGGGTTGGACTTACAGAATTTCCGGGATATGACAATAGACTTCTTAACAAGAGTTAACTAGGGCAGAGGAGTTGAGGCAATATGAAGAGCCTCCAAGGGTTCAAATGTTCAAGGTAGTCAAGCACACACTCAGTAGTAGTATAAAGACTTGGTTCAAGGGATTCAAGTGTTAGACATCTAGTACCAGGGATTTAGATGATGGTGAATGAAGTAGATCAAGATTGAAAGAAATACAAAAGTATAGATATGGAGTTTATATACCCCCTAGCCTCAGTGGTGAGTAAGCAAACAGAAACCACTAGAAGGCAGTGGAAAGTTCTAGGAATACAGCTTATAGAACTTGGTGGAAGGTAATAGAACAAGCTTGTAGAAAGTGCTGGAAGGTGGTAGAAATCAGTAGAACTGGGATAGAGGAAAGATACCAGGCAGGGCTAGAACAGCCCAGTTGCTGATGAAAGATAGGGGTTTATATGTGTGAAGCTGTTAGGCAAAAGAATAGATGATGACAAAGAGGAAAAGAGTGAATTACAACAGGGACCTGGGATGAATACAAGGAGTGGAGGCAGCAGTTCAGATATCAATGATGGCGCAAAAAGATATGTTGAATATGTCACATACCTCAGCTGAACAATTGGCCACATCCAATATTCAAGAAGGCCATGGAGGACATGTCACAATGTATCTATGCAGACATCATTACACCAACAGCCTTTGCCATTTATCACACATCCATACTATATCAAGTGGCAGGTGAGCACTTTGAAAGAAGCTGGAATAATCTTGAATCCTTTGCAACATGGCTGATGGAGAAACCCAGAGAGGGAAGTGAGAGCAACCTGATGGACCTGTTCATGTGGTATTCTTCACATAGCAACTATACAACATAATTCCTTGACAAGCAATGTCAGA
The DNA here is from genome assembly GCA_038092575.1 of Boletus subluridellus. NCBI lineage: Eukaryota > Fungi > Basidiomycota > Agaricomycetes > Boletales > Boletaceae > Boletus > Boletus subluridellus. Next base: position 35,075 of record JBBPQN010000001.1, on the reverse strand, counting down.
ATGCATGAATGTTCAATTGCAGGAAAAAGGCAAGCTTTTGTACAAAAACAGTAGTACATAAATAGGGTGTAGTCAATCATTCCTCCAGTCTACAAGCACAAACACACACTGTCAGGGGAGGAAAAAAAAAATGCAAAAGAGCATATACATCAAATACAAACTGATTACATCTATTGTGTGTGGATGCATATATGTATGTCACAAACAGTGACTGTGTGACAAACCACTATTGATGAGCAATGTCAGAATGCATGAATGTACAATTGTAGGAGAATGGTGAGCTTTTGTACAATAACAGTAGTAAAATAGGGCATAGTCAATCATTCCTCCAGTCTACAAGCCTCACCATAAAGGCATATTATAGACCACTGAGCAGATCGAAAACAAGGTATGTGCTCATTGCTACATAACTTGTTAATGAGCTATGCTGATCCAGATGTTACAGACTACTGAGGCCATGGTAAGTTGCATTCACCCTCTTTGTTCACAAGCCATAAATCAATGCATCAATGATTCTCAGCAAAGCAAGGACAATGTGAGTGACCTAAGCATAGCTTGTCAATGAGTTACACACTGACAAAGATGACACAGTCCAACAAGGCCAAGAAGGTAAGTCATGTCCTGCATAGCTCATCAATGAGCTATGCTAACCCTTGGTCTCATCGTCCAATTCCAACAAGGTCACTACCAAAGCAACCAAAGCAAAAACACAAGCAGATACCACCATCAAAGACAAGACAGAAAAGGTGGGGGCAAAAGCATGGTTGCACCCAAGCATATAATGCATGTCTGACATGGAGGGTTGTCAGGTCACAACCAACTCTTCAAGCCAGCCATTCATGTAGCATGTCCAATATCACTCTTGCACAGGCAAAGAAACAAGCATCAGGTATGGACTTCAATACAATGGATGTCAACACAAAGGCAAAAAAACAACCATAGAACCTCAAAAGTCCATACATACATACATATCACATGTAGTGCATACATAGAAAAGCAACACCAACACAGAGTGAGACAGCCCAGGTTCAAGTTGTATCTGAGAAGAAAGGAAAGGGTAAGGTACATAGCAGCACAGCCCTGTGCACAGCTTGTCAACAACTTATGCACCACCCATGCATGATATAAAGGCAGCATATCAGACAGATGGCAAGAGCAAAAGTGAGTACCTGCCATCCAGCAACAAAGAGAAGGAGGACAATAATGATGAAGAAGATAAGGCAGACATTAAGGAGGATGAGGATGCCATGGTGAGCTCCCTCCTCTTCATACAAATGACACATTGGCTGAACTGCAAATTAGGATGTCAACAATAAATCAGCAGTTAAACCAAAGGTCAGTATTAGAGGTACAATAAAGCTGCATAGCTTGTTGACAACTTATGCACAATCATAATAGGAGAGCAAGAAAAAGAGCAAAGGAAAGCCCAAAAAGGCAGAAACCAACAAAGAGAAGGTGCAGCAGTTGGTAAATGGCATCTTCAAAAATATAAAAGATGTGACATTTGAATATGCTCTTATAATGCTCTCTGATAATGACAACCTGGAGTGTGGACCCACCATGAAATGGGGCATGGTAAACCCATGGGAAGTGGACCACAAATATTTAAAGCTGCAGTTCAAAGCAGAGGTAAAGACATGGGCCTCCAGAATTGCATCACATCCAATGCCATCACCATTGGTATTGATCCAAAGTATATCAAACCATCCTTCTTGAAGCTGTTGTGAGAAGGACTCCATGACAGCCATGTTCACTGGAGTCCAAACCAAAAGCAGAAGAAGCAAACAATGATTCTCTACAATGGAAATCATTGCCTGACTTTTATGCAGATATACAACAATAACATGTTGAAACCTTACACAAGACTCAAGATGGCCAGGTCTGCACTGGAGTCTGTCAAGGATGATGACAACAAGGAATGAAAGAAGCTGGAGCTGGAGATTCAGCAGATAACAGAAGTGCTGGACTATAGTGGCATCTGGCTAGTATGTTTCTTGAATGAAAGTAAGTGACTCTAGCTTTTGCATAGCTCATTGATGAGCTATGCACTCACCCAAAATACCTGCCTACACAAGGCTAACATATGGACATCATCTGTAGAAAAGATTATACAGCTCAAAAACAAGTTTCTTATGCACCACAACCTGGCTAGCAATACTCTGCTAGTCCAACATGTGGATATGGAAGACAACTGACTTGCATGGCTGTTTCACATCATGTCAGGGCAGAACACTGAGGAGTGCATTAAGTACAAGTAGGCACTGCTTGCAACTCTGAAGACAAACAAGTCACTCTACAGAATCCTCTGAGACAACTTTATATGTAACATCAGAGTGGATCTGAGCCAATTGAAGTCAGGAGCATCAGCACAACACAGTGTGACATCACACAGAAAATGTTGGATGCAACACAACAAAAGCAAGAGTTGTCTCACATTTTCTTAGCTACATAGAGCTGTCCAAAACATCAAGCATGACATACAAGAAGCTACTCAATGACACATATCTCATGCCCTGGGCAGAAGCTTTCATAACTCACATGTCCACTTTAAAGGCATGGACATACTTTAGATCTTTGAAGGATGGGGCAAAGTTAAATATGACAAAGGGATAAAGAAGTATTGGAAAGTGGTGAACAATGTATGCAAAAAGGAGGCAAAAGTCAGTGGAGATGGAGGTTATGGATCCAGAGTCCATCATCAGATGTTGCATGCACCACAAGATGGAATGAATGAGGCAGGGTCATTTCACCAAGCCAGTGGGCTCATGGCTGAGTGAGCTTCCCCTTCCAAACAAATAAATACCTCTTGCAAGAACTTCACACTCTGTTTGTGAGAAAGGAATCATTGAGTTTGGTCATTGCCAAGGTAGTTGGCATCTTGGACAGAGCCACCATGGGCCAAGACAGTGGTGGAGCAGCATTTCAGAGGTGCAGACAAAACTGCACAAAACAAGAAATCCTGGAACAACTACCTGTGTTCAATGCAATACTACATGGCTGAGACAGAAAGAATACAAGGCTCTACTCTTTTTTCTGCTTTTTGTATAATTACAATGATTTAAGCTTAATGTAAAATCAATAAAGATTATAGAAACAAAATCTCAATATATCTGAAATTTAACTTTGCCTTTGAAAAATTCAATCAAGTACAATATTTTGGTACTTGTCAAATTAAATACAGAATATAGTGTAACAATAAATCATATTTTTTTCTTCTAATTCTGAATGCTTTTATCTTATATGTGTATATAAATATAACAATAGTTTTTTTACTCAATAATAACATATTTATAAGTTTTTAAGTTCTTAAAATCTATTATTGTAAATATATATAAAACTAATTTGTTTTTACTTGTGAAATAAAACAAATACAAACGTTATTTATCATTTGCTGAGCTAAAAAAGCAATTTTTACAATTTCCTAATATATACTAGGATGATATTCAAATGAAAGAATACAAATAATTACAATTTTTTTATGTTACTTATATTAATTATCTTTCAACTTCCTATTTTATCACCAACATAATACTGCTAATTCCAGGTGTATCCTTTCTTTCCTATCTTTAAATTATTATTATCTCAATATTCTATGCCACAAATTTCCTATCCAAGGATCTTTATCACAATCAAGTTGATAGATAGCCCAGTGACCAAATAATAATTAAGAAAAACATCAAATAGCTGAAATAAGCTTAATTGATTGTTGTGAATGCAGATGAAATATATTGTTTTGATTATTTGTTATAGACAATATTCATAAATTATGCCAATCTACCAAAATAATAGCTTTATAAATTATACCACTGATTTACTGCATATCTGCTGATGTATATATCTATGAGAATCAACTAATTAATTAATAAGGTTTGTATAAAATACACAGAAGAATCATATGTCAATCTGCCTATAAAATAGAATATGTATGAGAAAGTAACTAAGGATCTTCATTTTTGATTATTTCATTCCACCTAATTTGTATTCAATACATACATAGTTATTATACTTAGTATATTTCAAGATGGGCTTTGTTTAGATAAATATTGATACATTTCAAATATTTTGAAAATTCAAGGGCATACATAGGTTCATACTTATTCTATATGCATAAATATGTGGAAAACTTATGCAATTGCCACTGATTAGCATTCAAATGCTAGTCTATTTGAATTTTGTGCATAATCTGCCAACAACTTGCACATCACATATCTGATTAGGATTACTAGTCAACATTATCCCTTTGATGTATAATAGATTGGCAACCTTTGCACAACTGCTAACTCTATGTAGGTCTCACATGCATCAGCATAGCTAAACAACTATTTTATATTCTTACATAAATAAATGTGACTGTGCTGTACCCCCTGAACACTTTAAATGGCTGTGTTCTTTGCCAATACTTTCAATCCCTTAGCACTTCCAGCCCCTGAATGCTCTCCTGTGGCTGCACATGCCTCTAGCTCATACTTGGAGTAGATTATTAGGTGTGTGTAAGTCTTTGTTGCTTTGTGTTGTTGTACTTAACACTATCACTTGCCTTGGCTTCTGGTATCTGCACTTTGGAAGCCTTATATACTCACATGGGAGTTAAATATTAAAACTCAAAACAATTTTTGGAGACCAGATGTGATGTAACCCTATAGTTAGGATGCTTACTAACCACCTCAAAATGGTTTGAAGAGATTCAGTGGTTAGGAACAATTTATACAGCTGATTTGAGAAGAAGCAACATCATGTATGTGTTTTATGAGATGCACCATTAAAAAAATTTGAATGGTCTGTAAATTGTGCCAATGGATTCCCACACCTTCAAAGCCCCCATACACATTTTAGTCACCTTATGTAAGGTGCATTCTGAATTGATAATCCAATATTGGTGTGGGTAGAAGAAGGAGAAGGTTGTTTTGAGTGTTGTAAAAACTAGCAAAAGCTTTGAATGTTGTGGCAAAGTGTTACTATAGTTACTAGAGTGTTGGGAACACAACTAATGCAGTTTAGTATATGCATTAATATTTCCAGAAAAGCTGAGAGAGATTATTGCAAAATTACATACATTTGAAAACCAGCCAATGCTTGGATTATGACTCTAATGTATTCCAAGGGGAGGTAAGGTATTGGGACTGCCCATTGGGGGAATCCCATCACCTTTTATGAATTAATATCACTAGAGCAAGGAAGGAGAAGGAGGAGAATAAGTGTCTATGGATAGAAAATTAGCCACCAGCTGGAAAATTATTACAATATGTTCCTGGCACAATTAACAAACTGTGATTATCACATGTGAAAGTTACACATGCTGGTACAAATTAATATTGCCAAAGGAAAACAAGAAGGGGGGGCAGCAGTATATATAGTATTGCTATATAGTATTGCTTGGCAAGTTTTGCAGGTTCACACATGTGTTGAGTGATGTGTACTGTGAAAGGTAGAATGTGGGTAGTAATACTTCACAGCTATGTCAGGCAGGTTTGGCAAGCCTACATGTGTAGAGGCTGAGCAAATGTGGGACAAGACAATTACCCTTCACAGTTATTATAAAATTATTCACTTACTCTATTCTGATAATATAAATGCACTTGGTTAGCAATTCTATATGACAAAATACCACAAACTCCAGAATTGTCTTTCTGGAGTTTCCTGTGCTTCCAAGGCTTCCAGAAATTTCCACACTTCCGAGGCTTCTGGAGGTTCCTGCACTTCTGAGGCTTCTGGAAGCTCCTGTGCTTTCTGGTACTTCCAGTGCTTCTGGTGGTTCCAATACTTTCTGAAGTAATTGCTTGGCAATACCCCCTTTACATATACATTACTATGTTCTTCATTTAAATTCTTTTCCCTGATACTTATTAAGGTATGAGTGTGCCTCAACCCCATACTATTTAGTCACTTCACTTCACTCCCAAACACCTCAGTTGTTTTCGCCCATCTTAGGCAGCAGCAGAGCCTTGGTTTGCTCTGGTATTACTAGCCAAACCTCCACTTTTCACACTACATAGCTCACAAGTGTGTGTTGTTTCTTAGGTAGAGCACAGGGGATCTATATATTATATATAACACCAACATCAATGTAACATGTCTGTCCTCATTATATTCCTGGTTGCTTTCTTCCTCTTTCTCTTCCTCAACATGCACATCCATAGAATCTTCATCTTCATCATTCCCAGCATCCCTCATAAGCACATCTTCCTGATTGCCACCAGTAGCATCCTTCATGGATACATCACCTACATTATCCATAACCATGCTTTTACCTTCACTCCCAAATAGCTCTTGCATCAAGACATCATATTCAGCCATTGGGGGCTTGCTTGGGTCATGCCTCTGCTCCTCCTGAGCTGGAATGACCCTCTTCCTTGGTGGGGGAGGCTTTCTTGCTTGCTTTGCCTTTATGAACTTTTGCTCCCTGGCACACCACAGTTTGCATCATTTGAGATAAAGGCCTTGCTGTGCAACCAGCTCATTATAGCCAGCAGAGCAATACATATTCAGGGAGAACTCCTATGTGTGCTTAATGGCCCAAGGACCTGCCCTGTGCTGAACAGGCGCACCAGTCTCAGAAAGACCCATGATTTTATAGAATAGAGGGTTGGTTGCAAACTGTATCTTTTCTTGCTTGCTGATAGCCCAGGGCTTTCCAACAATCTTCTTTGAGGTAGCCATGAAGGTGGGAAGGCATTGCAAGTTGGAGAAGATCTCTTCCAACCTATCAGTAACATCAAAGTACTTTTCATGAAACTGCCATAGATATCCAGTATTGTGGGTGAAGAGCTTCCATGAAGATCATACATGTACAGTAATGGCTGATCTGGAAGGAAAAAGAAAATGGAATCTCAACAAGCAAAGAAGGTCTATGGATATCCCTGAGGCAAGGCCACTGGCAGGTTTGCATTACAAGCCTTGAATGTGCAGGCAGTCACAGTCCTGTATACATTCTTCACAGCCCAGCAGCCCATGGCTGCATCAATACAAGTTGGACCTGGTGCATTACTGAAATTCAACAAGCAGTGCTTAGGCAACCACATGGGTACAGGTAATCCATGTGGGTGGCAAATATGGGTACCGCTTGGGTACAGGTATGGGTAGTGCCATGCCATACCCATACCCTTACCTGTATCCATGCCATGGGTTTATTACCTATTATGGTAATTCCAAGGTAAGTCATGGCTTGCTTATTGTGTTTTTTCAACAGACTCACCACTCTCACCCTCAACCAATGATGGATGATGCAACATGGGCAAAGATGAGGAATGATACAGCCATCCTCGCCCTCACCTCACCCTCACTGGCACCTCACCCCCACTCTCAGCCAATGATGATGATGAGGAATGACACAACACATGCAATTGCATGCATTGTGCTGTCCCTCATCTTGTCTTTGTCCTCACCTCATCCTCATCCTTGACCAATGACAACAACAACAAATGACACAATGCATGCAACCGTGTGTTGTATTGGTCCTTGTCTTGTCCTTGTCCTCACCCTCACCCTCACCTCACCCACCCAATGCCCTCGTCCTCACCCTGGCCATCACCTCACCCTCCAAGTCACCTCACCACAATCAACAATGACAACAAATGATGCAATGCATGCACAACTGCATGCATTGCATTGTTCTTTGTCTTGTCCTTGCCCTCTCCTCACCCTCACCCTCACCCTTAACTGACAACAACAATGGAGGTGCACAGATGCAACACATGCCTCATCCTTGTCCTCACTTCACCCTCACCCTCAACTGACAACGATGATGAGGAACAACATCCCTCATCTTCACCTTGCCCTCACCTTGCCCTCCCCCTCTACTAATGACAATGACAATGATGATGAGGGATGATGTCCCTTGTCTCATCCTCACCCTCACTGGCACCCTCAACTGATGACAACAAGGAATGGCACAGTGCATGCAATTGCATGCATTGTGCTGCACCTCATCTCATCCCTCACCCTCACTCACCCTCACCATCACCAGTGATACCTGCAGGTATACCCATCACAGGTATACCCCTAGGTATGAAAATCCCAACCCATGTGCAGATCTGTACCCACAGCTGTGGGTACAGACCTGTGGCAGGTATGGGTATGGGTACAAGTGCTGGGGAGTAGCCCATCTGACAGGTAAAGTCAGTAAACAGCTTTCCAAGGACAGGTTCCAGATGTATGAATCATGAGTCCCATCTCCAGGCTCATATCAATTCCCAGGGCACATCTGCAATGGCTTTGACAATGGCTTGCCAGGTCAGCCTATCCCCTATGGGAAACATGCCTTGCTCATCTGATGGAGGTAGCACTGGCCAGATTTGCTTGGATGTGGTGCAATGATCTGCACTCTTTCCACCAACCAACTGCATAACCTCTACCTTATCCAAAACCTGCACATCCAGCAGACAGGGTACATACTTTAGCTCCAGATCAGGGAGGAAAAACATTCTGAACCACTCACACATCTGTGAGAATTGAAGGAGGGCCATGGACTTGCACACATGAAAGTCTAATATAATGGGTGTGTTGAAGATGCTGCAGATCATGGTGCAGACAATGCCAGTGAGGACCCCCATGTTTGGTGGTTCTGTGTATTGCAGATTGATTTGCATTCACTGCAGCTCCCTGAATCTTCTGGCCAGAAAGTCAAACCAAGTGGTGGATGGTATCCAGAGCATGGGTTGGGATGCCAAACAATGTTCAGTCTATAGTGACATCAGTGGAATCTATTGTAGGCCAGTCAAAAGGAACTCTGGTGGCATGTAGGTTATTCAAGACCTCTATGACTCAATTGATACTCATCATGGACACCATAGGAGCACTCCTTGGCCTTGCCCTCATACATTCTGATGGTGAGATTACATTCCTGCATGAACTGTGGATTGCATGCCTAGGCATCACTATCCATTGCAAAGGTGGGGGAGTTGTCATTGGGACAGACTGCTTCATAGGCAAGGTTGTAGGCACTTCTGATGTAAATATGAGTCTGTCAAGCTCTCTCCTAATTCATTTCTGCCTGAAGGCCTTCATATTGTCCCAGAGTGCAGGTATGGTGTATGTTTCCATGAGTGAAGCCAGAGGCACCAAAAGAAGCCTTGAACTGTTTCAATCTCCATAGGCCAACCAAAGGCTCTTTCCATATGGTGTGGAAGTTATTCTGAGATTAATAACTAGTTCATCATTTCTTTGATTATGATATCATCCAATTCCAAAGCAGGAAACTCAGATATACATAAGAAACTGGATCAGCTTCCTCTTGTTGGCAGAGGACTTGGTCCATAGCTTGATGCCCTTGGTTTCAATCACAAAAAATAAAGATCCAAATAGCATCAGCTTCTCTTGATCCTCCTTTATAATATTCTGCATGATTTCCACAATGTCCTCCAGGATCTTTGGAGCAAAGGAAACAGCCTTGGGATGACCAGGTTTGCATTGGCAAGTTGGCAGCCATTCTTTCGTCCCTTGTAGCAAACCTCAGGCAAGGTGAGTGCTACATAAGGTACCTCAGCATCTCCAACATTATCAGCTATGGCAAGGAGTAGAACATGGGTCCAGAAATAATCAAGAACCTCCTTTGAAATGTTGGTTGCATGCCATCCAAAGAGCTCATCATGATGAATCATCCTAGGAAAAAATATATAGATGTTTATGCCACATCCACCACCAATGGTGCCAAAGATAGTATGTGGAATGGCACTGAGAGTGATGGACAAGGACCACCACTCAATATATTCCCACAGATTACTGGCATCCTCTTCAGACTGTGAAACAGTAATCTCAACATAGACATGATTATGCTTCTTGATGGGAGACTCTCTGTCCAAGACAGGACCAAGGAAGATGGACATGGCCTTGTAAAACTGTAGCCTTGGAGTGACCCAGACAAGGCTATTGATGTCCACTGACACATTGATGTTGGCAGGGCCCAATGGTACATGATCCTGTTCTAGGTCAACACAAATATATGGCCCTATCCTACCCAACCTTTGACAAAGGCATCAAAGGGCTCTGTAGAATCAATAACTTCCAAGGCCAATATCTCTGCAGCACCATGGTCAGAGCCATCAAGCACATGAACATGATCCTCCTGGTGATTAGAGTATATAGGCTTGGATTGTGCCTCAATGAGTATTTGCCTTGACCAGATAGGTCAGCCTTGCTGCAGGCTGATGATGTAGACAGACCATCTTAACAGTCACATGGTCAGAGACCTGCTTGGATGGATCATAATGATCAGTGACCCCCACCATGAGAACATGGTCAAGAACTTTGATGGGGTCCTCTAGATAAAATATTTGATAAAGGCTGAATTGGAGTCTCCAGCTATAGTCATGAAACATGGTCTATATTCCCTGTTGATAGTAGTATTCCATGATGAACTCATAGGGATTGTGATAAGGTCACATGCTCTCATACACAGGTGCACCCTCATAGTCATTGAACTTGCAGTCAAAGGGTAGCCATCTGTGTCCTTTGTATGCTGGGAGTGCCACAGGTGGGATGAATTGGGGAAAGTGAAACATGGTGCCTTCTGACCAGTCTTTGACATGTTTGTGATGATTCTGGTCATCCTCTGGCAACCTTCCCTTAATGTAGTGGGGTGGAAGTAGGCCCCTACATTGAGCATACTTGATATCAGAATGGAGTTTGAACAGCTGTTGGAGGTGCTTTGGCTTGGTGGAGGCCTTCTGTTGGATTGTGATCTCACCTTCATCAACATTGGTGGGTGTTTTATCATCAGCACATATTTCAGTAGAGCCATCATCATCTCTATATGATTGAGCAGCCCATTGAGACCTCTGGCATATAGAGCAGTTAGCAGAGGCAATGTTCAAATCCTACACCACAGGGGAATATTGTTCTCCAGAGGCCCCATTCTCCATAGCAGCCAAGTCCTCTTCTTCAACAAAGCCTGTACAATCCCAGGAAGTCCAGACATCATTCTGTGACAGGTTAAAAGAGAAGAGTATATTGTAGTCCTCCTAGGAGGATCTGCAAGCCTCTCAGACAGCACCCAGCATTCACAGTTGTAGTTCATGTCCACAGGATATGGAAGGGAAGTGTATATCACCATTGCCAGCACCAAGGCCAGCATTCATGATATACTTTAACAGAAAGCATGTGATGGGACCACAGTCCTGTCTATTCCAAGGCCAGTTGTGTGTCACCACCTTGACATCCTAAGGATCTCCTGGATTCAAGCAATGGAGTACTGCAACCTGGTTCCAATACATGGGATCCATCCACATCTTCCAGTCATCATGCTCTTTATGAATGTTTTACAGCCCTCATCTAATCACTTTCCTAGAATGTATGCAATGGTGGAACCATAGTCAAAGACCACAGTGAAATAGTGCTGGTAGTGAAAGACTATGAATCCTATAGGGTGAGAGGAGTAAGGTGACTGTGTATCAATGAAATATCACCTCTGAAATGGTTGGACCTCTTCAAAAGTGGGCAGCTCATTGCTGGGCAGTGTATTCTTGGTGAGCTTTGTGGACATAATGTCTGCAAAGGCAACATGAGTCCTGCCTATACATGCTAAAGGATGTTTGGGACTCTCCTAAGCACTCTTCCATCAAAATGCCACAATTCTGGAATTTATTTCTGATTTCTTATTCATAAATATAGCTCTAGAGAGCTGGTGTGGCTCAAATACAATGATTTAAGTGATCAACCATATTCTATTAAATATTAGGAGACTAAACTACAATACCAAATATCACCAGAGGCAAGGGACCAAGGGTGGTAAAGCAGAGGAGGGTATAGAGGAGATCAGGGTGTAATATGTTACAAATCCATTTTCTTACCCCTTTCTTTTTCTAGTCACATGATCCCTTTCCACTTTCATAAATCATGTGACCTTATCTTTTTCTATCACATGACTGTGCAAACTAGGTCTAGACCTATAACACGTGTCAACCTCATGTATTTAATCTCCGTCAGTCTAGAACGTCTAGCACTGCCTCCTATTAATCTCTGTCTACCTTACTCATCTTAGTTTACTAATACTCACACAATTCGTCATTACATAGCCTCACGCGCATGGACCAGCATCATAATAGATACAAACAATGTAGTAAGTATATATACCTTGAATTAATCGCCCCAAGAACTTCAGTCAAGTTCTTGTTGGGATTTCCTCTCAACTATTCTCTTTGCTCTACAGTCAGTTTGTGTGATTGAGTGACCCAAGTCATTATTTGATTTGAGGTTGCCAACATAATATATGGTTATTGCCCAAAGGGTAATTGGGTGGCAGTAGTGGCACTTTTCTGATTACATAAGCATCAAAAAAAGCGGTGGAAATGTGTGACAGCCACCTGGCCACAGCCACTAGCTGAGTTTGAATTATTTTCAATATCCAGTTCAATTAGCCATTGCTAGCCATTCCACAATAAAAAAACATGTAAATAAGTGGTAGCTTATAATATATTTGTTATGATATACTATATTTTCAAACATTTTTAACTTAGCGTATTTGCGCACTACTTTACAATCCTTCAGACTTTGAAGTCACGTGATGTGCACGTGACCATGGGAAACTACACGTGACCTATGGTCTGGACCAACACGCTGCACACACGCCTTATTAATTTCTGCTTCTCTTTCTCATCATCATTCTTCTTCTCTCACGAACCCTTCCTTCATCTATCTAAATCCAGTAACTGTTCCCATGGACCCTATGGTTCATGCGCCATCTTGTAACATATATAAAGTAGCTGTACTCGACTGGACTCCCCAGTCTAATCCATTTGTCACTTGTGGCCTACGTCCCTGCGAGTTGATTAAGGAAGACATCGCCTCTTACTCTCTAACCTCTGCTTTCTCTCTCATCGTTTGGTTTGGTGTAGCCCCAGTAGAGTCTTGCCAGTGTTCGCTCAAGTCATCTCGCAACAATATTGTATGTACATAGACTAAACTACAACTTTTGAGAAAGAATTAATTGGATGTGGTGTAGCAATGAGCTCCTAGAGCTTGAGACAGTGTGAGAAAGTTGAATGTTAAAACTCCAGACTAATTGGAATATGTTTCGGATGAAATATATGCTCAGATAATTACAAAATGTCAAAAATACAGATGCAGATGCAGTTTTTGGAATGCTTATCGAATCACAAATGTGGTGGTGGGTTTGTGGCTACTTTAGGTGTGCTTATGTAATCACGCTTAAAGCAGCCTGCCCCTGTGCTATGCTATGCTTCCATATGTGGCATAAAAATTGTTACTAGCTGCTTATGTAATTCCAAAGCTATTTTTAGCCACTTCAGATGTGCTTATGTAATCATGCTTAAAGTGGCCTACTGCTGTGCTGTGCTATGCTGTTCATATATGGCATAAAATTTGCACTGGCTGCTTATGTAATCCAAAAGTGGACATACATAAGTTATGTATATCTGGCCACTTCAGATCTGCTTATATAATCATGCTTAAAGTGGCCTGCTCCTGTCATATCCTGCCATGTCCATTTTTGGCATGGCATATCCACTGGCTGCTTATGTAATAAAAAAGCAACCCTAATAATGTCTAGTACATCCACATTGGGTTATGTACATATCTGGATTTAAATTATTTGGCTGACAGATAATAGACCAATGTATAGGAGCAGTGCCCAATATGGTTTCTGGCAACAGCCATCAGATGTGTAACACACTGCTTGGTGGTCACCATACAATTATGACCAAAATCTACAACATGGGCTATGCAATCAGAAGTGAGAGCAACCTGTTGGCGACCTCAAATCAAATAATGACTTGGGCAACTCAAACACTTGAATCAACTGAATAGAGCAAGAGGATAGTTAGGAGGGAATTCCAACAAGAACTTGACTAAAGTTCTTGGGGCATTGGATTCAAAGTATATATTTGTTTTACATGTTTGTATTTATTATGACCCTGGTCCATGCACATGTGGCTATGTAATGACAAATTGTATGAGTATTAGTAAAGTATGCTGAGTAAAGTAGACGGAGATTAATAGTAGGCAGTGCTAGATGTTCTAGACTGACAGAGATTAAATACATGAGGTTGACATGTGTTATAGGTCTAGGCCTAGTTTGCATGGTCATGTGATGAAAGATAAGAGAGGGTCACATGATGTGAAGGTGTGAAATGGTCATGTGACTTTGAAAAGAAAGGGGTGAGAAAAGGGTTCATAACACTACCCCCCTCTATGGTTTGCATTCCAGGCGAGACCAGATTGGTGGAGGTTCTGTGTAGTTTTTGTATGGGTTAAATAATGTGTTACGGTTGGTGGTACCCCCCCTTCATTTTCCCCCATCTTGTCGTTGGACCACCCCGAGTCATCCCTATGGGATGACATCATCATGTCTCTACAGGAGTACAAGATATCTGATGAAGCCTTTACCAACTTCTTCCCTCTCCTGACTTCTCCCGAAGGCACTGCCTTCTTCTGATCCCATTCCGTTCTGATACATATTTCATATTCTCTTCCATTCCTCTCCGATTCCGTTTCTCTCCGAGGACACTGCCCCTTCCGTCACATGCCTGTTATATGTGATGTGTGTCTTACCTCACCATCACGATATTGCCTCTCCTAAAGTCCTATTTCCTATTTAAGTCTCACCTGCCCTAAACACCTTCAGGCAGTATATATATTCGAGCTCTGCCTGTAGTTACTCTCTAACTTTAACCTACACAATCTACTGTGTGCTTAGGTTCCCAGCTGGCTCGATTCTTTCACTGTTGCTGGTCTCAGATTCCTCTCATCATCGTACTCCTCGTCCTCAGGGGAGTATTCACTCGATGCTAGTCATGGTGGGACTACACATACTTAGAACCTTCCTCTGATAGGAAGCTTAAGTGCTAGGAACTTGACACACGTTGGTGTCACTTGTTATGTGGTCATAACATAATGAGGTAAACACTGTTTGTGTCATTTTCAGTTGTCGTGGTGCTTGTGGGTTCTTTTTATAGAAGTCACCAATTGCTTCTTTAGCATGGGAAAGGTTGCCTTCTATTTCCCACATTCAGTCTTCTTCTTGGTATCCTTTCCAGTGAACTAGGAATTCCAATTTCTGGCCCTTTAGCTGAGATGCCATAATATATTCAACCTCAAATTCTTCATCTCCTTCATTTGTAACCATTACTGGTCCAGGTTTATAGAGTTTCTGATTTGGAAGTCTTTCCTTGTATGGTTTGACCCATGATATGTTTACCACTGGGTGTATTTTCATGTAGTGTGGGAGTTTTAACCTTACAGCATTTTCTCCTACCATTTCAAGAACTTTATAGGGACCTAGCCATCTTTCCATTAATTTATGTGATTGACAGGTTTCCTTTAGGTTCAAGTGTTCGGTAGATAACTACACTTGTGAATCTTTTTTGTAAACAGGCGCTTCTGATCTGTGTTTGTCAGCTTGTGCCTTCATTGTGTCCTGTGCCTTGGAAAGAGAGGTTTTCACATTGGCTAAAGGCTGTGTGAAATCCTTGGCAAATGCTGTAGCAGCAGATGCTTTCACATTTTCTTTAGGTTCAATTCCCATGCATGGTGAATATGAATGTGTGACTTGGAAGGGGGATTTGCCCGTAGTGGAGTGGGCCTTGTTGTTGTATTGGAATTGTACAAGGGCTAGCCATTCAGACCATTCCTTTTGTTTTTCCACAGTGTAGAGATGTAAATATTGTTGAAGGTCTTGGTTTACATGCTTGGTTTGTCCATCTGTTTGTGGGTGGAATGCTGTTGACATTCATAAGTCAATCTGGAGCATTGTGCCGAGATCCTTCATTACTTGTGCTGAAAATTGCAGGCCGTGATCTGAGATTATTGATCATGGGAGGCCATGCATTTTCCAAACATTGTCTTGATATACTTTAGCAGTTCCCAGGCTGGTAATCATTTTAACTGTGGGAATAAATATGGCTTCTTTACTGAATCTGTCCACAACCACGAGAATGTTGTCATAGCCATTGGAAGTGGGTAAGTCTGTGATGAAATCTGCTGAGATGTCCTGCCAGGGACCCTCGGGAATAGGATTGGGACATAATTTGCCTGCCAGAGGTTGTGTAGTTGGTTTCATCTGAGCACATCTTTTGCATCAGGAACAATAGTCTGTGATTTGTTTATGTATGCCTTCCCATGTGTAATAGCATGAGACTAACTTGTAAGTCTTCTCTGCGCCTCCATGTCCAGCTAATGTGGAATCATGATAAAGTTCAATAATATCCTGGTGGAGATTACTTTCATCCCCAGGCACATAAATTTTTCCATTTAATTTAGTGAAACCTTCTTTGTCAATTTCAAATCCAGAAAGGGATGACTCATGTAGTGTGGATTGTGCAGTTTTAACCTGATCTAAGATCTTGTGTTCTTCTCCATGGATATAAGTTACTTCATTAGTTCATATACATTCTGTGGGTATGACCATGACTCCTTTATTGTCTTGGTCGATTCCCACAGCATGGTCTTTTCTTCTTGAGAGTGTGTTGGCCTTTCCCATGGACATTCCAGGTTTCTTAATAAGTTCATAGTTAAAGCGTGATAGATATTGTGCCCATCTTGCTTGTCTGTGGTTGAGATCTTGAGATTTCATGAAATACTGGAGATTTGCGTGATCTGTCCAGATCTCGAATGATTTCTCAGCACCTTCTAGGTGATAATGCCATTGTTCAAGTGCATGAATAATAGTGTTGTGAGAGTACTCAAGCGAACACTGGCAGGACTCTGCTAAGGCTACACCAAACCAACAGTAAAGAGAAGAGGAGAGTAAAGAGTAGAGACGAGGCGGTCTTCCTTAATACACTCGCAAGGACGTAGGTCACAAGGTACAAATGGATTAGACTGGGGAGTCCAGTCGAGTACAGCTACTTTATATATGTTACAGGATGGTGCACGGACCATAGGGTCCTTGGGAAAGATTACTGGTTATAGATAGATGAAAGAAGAGTTGGTGAGAGAAGAAGAATGATGATGGGAAGAAAGAAGCGGAAATTAACAAGGCGTGTGTGCAACGTGTTTGTCTAGACCATAGGTCACATGTAGTTTCCCACGGTCACGTGCACATCACGTGACTTCGAAGTCTGAAGGTTTGTAAAGTAGTGTGCTTGATGCGCTAAGTTAAAAATGTTTGAAAATATAGTATATCATGACAAATAGCAAGCATTTTTTTGTTGGCTATCAGGTAGTTCCTTTGTTCTGACATCATAGAATGTGATGAGAACACTACTGGATGCCATTTTCCTTCTTTTTCTATAGATAAGACTGCTCCTGTTGCAAAGTGCGAGGCGTCACATTCTAACCAGAAATTACAATCATTATCCAGGTAGGCAAGGACGGGAGCTGTAATAAATGCTTCTTTTAGTGTGTCAAATGCATTTTGTTCCTTT
This sequence comes from Boletus subluridellus, assembly GCA_038092575.1. Lineage (NCBI taxonomy): Eukaryota > Fungi > Basidiomycota > Agaricomycetes > Boletales > Boletaceae > Boletus > Boletus subluridellus. The sequence continues at coordinate 17,760 of JBBPQN010000001.1, read as the reverse complement.
TCTGTCCATTTCCATGTGAGATTCTTTTTTGTGAGATCGTTTAGTGGTCTAGCCATGATAGAGAAGTCTTTAATAAATCACCTATAAAAATTGGCGAGTCCAAGGAAACTCTGTACTCCTTTTATGTTCATGGGAATTGGCCATTTTTGGATAGCTTCTACTTTGCCAGGTTCCATTTCGATTCCTTCCTCTGAGACAACCATGCCTAGGAAATCAATTTTCTTGGTGTAAAACATGCATTTTTCCAGTTTTATAAATAAGTTGTTCTCTTGGAGTTGTTTGAGGACTTCTAATACAATCACATCATGTTCCTCTTAGTTCTAATTTTTAGTGAACATGAGGATGTCGTCTATATATATGATGACGACTGCTTGCATGTCATGGAAGATGTTGTTCATCATGGCCTGAAACGGGCCTGGGGAGTTGGTTTGACCAAAGTACCTAACCAATGGTTCATAACTTCCCCTATGACAAATGAAGGCACCTTTCCATTCATTGCCTTCTTTGGTGCATATGTTGTTGTATCCCCATCTGAGATCCATTTTTGTGAACAATTTCGCACCCCATAATTGGTCAACCAGTTGGAAGATCAGTGGCAGTGGGTAATTGTTCTTTACTGTCCATTCATTTAGGTATCAGTAGTCTTGTACCATTTGTTTCTTTCCATCCTTTTTGGGAATAAAGAAGACTGGTGACGTTTGTGGAGATTTGGATCGGATGTACATAGCCTTTTCATAATTGTTCATCTACAAAGTCAGAAACTTCCTTTTGTTTCTCAACTGACATTGGGTAGAGTTTTTCCTTTTTAGGCTTAAATCCTGGCTTTATATCTATGGTGTGGCCCCAAGGTTTTCTCTCAGGCATTCTTTCAGAATGCTTCTTTGAGAATACATCTAGGAATTGGTGGAATTCCTTGGGAACCATTTGCTCCACAGTCTTCTTGGTAACTGGTGCGCTTTGCTGCTGCTCAGTTGTTACCTTCTTTAATCAATGGTAGATGTATGACATGTTGTTCATTTCCCTTTCTTCTAGGGTCCTGACAAATACGGGTCTGTTGGATAAGAGGTAGCATGTCTGTGGACAATGTGTAAGTCGTACTGATCCTGTTTGCCAGTCGATCTCTGGGTTGTGTTTGGACAGCCACGTGTATCCTAAAATTATTGGGTTCTTTCCCAGGTCTGTTACTTCTGCTACTAGTTTCTCATGATGTCCTTGGTAGTCAATGATAATTTCTGCAGTGTGGGAGATATCTCCTGCAGAATTCTTGATTCCATTCACATTGAATATGGGTATGGATTGTGTGAGTTTTGTGAGTGAAAGTTTATTGTCCTTGGCCCATTTGGTGTCTACAAAAATGCTGTTTGCTCCACTGTCTAGGAGTGTGTGTGTTTCATGCATTTTGTACTTGGTTGTGGCTGAAGCCACCTTGATGTTGAGATTGATTTCTCGTTTTGTTTTAACAGATCTGAGACAGATCTGTTCTGGGGTTTCATAAGTATTATCATTTATAAATTTTGTTGTATTTTTCTTGACTGAATTAAGCCTGCATTCCCCTGCAGCAAGCTCACTTTCATGAGACCCGGTCTGGGTTTGAAAAGTAGGAAGTTTGTCATTTGTATCATTAAATAAAGTCCTATTTTGGAAGTTGAAGAACTTGTGTTCTTCTTCTCCATATTCAACATAAGAGGAAAGTACAGAAAACTATTTTTTGTATTTTGTATTTTCTTTTTGTCCATAGTCGACTGAACACCCGGTTTATTCAGCAACTTTATTCTTTTCCCAACTCGTCAGCCAAGAAGTCTGCAAAATAGGCCTTAGCAGCCTCAAAATCCATAGCTGTGACCTGCTTCATTCTTGCATTGGTCCCAGCTCCCTTTCCAGCATCCTTATTTGTGCCAGATGAATTGCTTGTATTCATGCATACATTGTGATACTTGCTGCACCTTCGGCTATGCCCTCCCCCAAGGAACTTGCATTCCCCACATTCCTTTCTAGGTTTGGGGCAGTCCTTAATAAGATGGGGGCCTTGGCAATTGAAGCACTTGCCTTTGCTGGTGCATATGGCATCTATGTCCATGAGATCACCATGGCTGCCATATGTACGCGCTCCTGAGGAGCTTCCTCGTGTCTGGTTCTGCCAGACTCATCCTTGGTTGCTCCTGAGAGTGAATGCTTCAAGAAGATTCCTGGTCTTCTTGATTTCTATTAAGTACGCGGTGACATACTTCTTTCTTTGTCTATTTACAAAAATATGTTTTATGATTTCGGCATGGATATTTTTTTGTAGGAGATAGACTCCCATGGAGTCTCCGCATTGGGACCTTTCATGTTGTGTGACCCACCAAGTTAGGAATGACTCAGTGTGTTCCTTGGGACCTTGCTTCATCCTTGTGAGCTGGTCCATGGCATTGTTGGCACCCATGCTGGGTTTGAATCAGTCTTTGAGTAACATCATCAATTCATCATCGTTGGACCACATGTGGAGAGATCCTTTCATGTATTTTGAGAGCTGGTTTTGGGCCCACATGCCAACTCCATTTTTGTCTTTGCCCTCTTTAGAGCTGATCCTTGAAAGTGTGGCTATTGCTTTCTTTTTGTCTGTGTCGAATGTTTCTAAATTTGCATCAATGTAGATGCAGAGACGAATCATCCATTCATCAAACTTGTTGTAGCTTCCATCATATAATTTTGGGTTGGGAACTACTTTGACCTTCTTTGAGATTTTCACCTCAGTGTTTGTTGTTTGTATGCCACTTGCAGCGAGTTGTTGCAGCTGGTTTGCAAGGGTGAGGAGCTGCAGCTCAAGTGCGGTGATGCGTGTGGCATCTTGGGACATTGTCTGTTGGGTTGGTGAGGATGGTGGGGAGATGTGAGGGGTGTTGTAATCCTCATCAGTCTCATAATGTCCTTGTGGTTCTCAGTAAGACAGGTTGGGTGAGCTCTGCTTCTAGCCTCCTAAGTTTGAACCAGGCTTCTGCTTTGTAAGGGTGAAAGTCTTCTTCTGCTCAGATGAATCTGGCTTGTAGGAAATTGAAGAAATGAGGTGGGAATTCCTCTTCTTGTTTTATCTCAATGTCATTGTTTGGGTCTTCATTAAAGACAAAGGCTTCATAGGGGGAAGTGGATCTGTTCTTGATGAGGATCGTAATGTCCTTGGCTTTGATCATTCATAAAAGTGTAACATAAAATTCCTAGGAGGATCTTCTCACTCCACTAGGTGTGAATCAAGTCAATAACCTTTTTGACTTCGCCTTCAAAAGGTAACATAATATGAAGTTGGGTGGGCACAGTACCACTCTTGCACCACAATGATGTATGTAGTCAAACGTAAAAAAACAAGTGTGCCACACAAGGACACTCACACATAGTGAAAAGAAGTCTGAAGGGTTTTGGACTGGTGTTTAAACCAATTAAGAGCACTCGAGCTCAGTCCTGCACCACCCTAGATACATAGCTAAGTGCCTTCACACCCATATAGGGTAGGTATACATAAAAAGGAAACAGGTAGCACAAGTGCATGAGAAAGGTAAAGGTGGTAGAAAAATCTTGTTAAGCCTTGCGTCCAGCTGTGTTCCCCCTAATGCTAGAGGCTGCGTGTAATGATGATGAATAAGAGTGAATGAGTGGTGGAAGTGAATCTAATCAAGTTCTTATGTTGGTGACCTCAAATCAAATAATGACTTGGGCAACTCAAACACTTGAATCAACTGAATAGAGCAAGAGGATAGTTAGGAGGGAATCCCAACAAGAACTTGACTGAAGTTCTTGAAACATTGGATTCAAAGTATATATATGTTTTACATGTTTGTATTTATTATGATGCTGGTCTGTGCGCATGTGGCTATATAATGATGAATTGTTAAGTATGGGTAAACTCCAAGGGGAGAACAAACTCCAGAACTCCAGAGTTGTCTTAGTGGATGGGACTTGGCTTTACCATATGTGGTGCGCCCTTGTTAGGAGTCCTGTTGTTCCAGAATTTACTGAGGGTTGGAGATAGACTTAAGACGTACTAGATGTCAAGTCAAGCGGAGGGTACAAAGAAGAGTCTTTGAGACTCAAGTGGAGAGAAGGAGTTAAACTATGTTGATATTTGAACTAAGGAAATACAGGAGTAGTATGGAGAGTTTATATACTTTGGAGTCATAGAGGGATTAGTAACAGAGGTGGAGTTGGTTTGTAAGTAAAGGTGTCAGAGGTAATGTAAAGCCAGAGCTGTGTTCCTAAGCAGAACACAGGTACGGAGGATGCTATGAAGCGGGTCTAGTACAGATTTGGAGGAATGGAGGTGTACAGAAGGTATGTAAGTATAGAACGTAAGTATGTACAAGGTCTGGGGGTCAGGGGTTTCATCTTGAATGAGAATGCACCAGAGTTTGTAGGTACAAGAATCAGAGTTGGTCCGGAAGACTGGGGTTGGATTTACAGGATTTCTGGGATACAATGACAGTATCCCCCTCTTAGGCCTGAACCCCTGAAGGCCTAGGTGAGGAACAATGTGGAGTGGAAATTTGGAGTCCAAAATTTTGGATGCTGCTCAGAGATGTATAAAATCTGATGCTGTGTGTCTGTTCTTCTTCATCCTAAGCCATCATGTCCACCAACAATGACCTCAAGACTTGGTCCAATGCACATCTGGCAGAGTGCGCTGACGACGATGATGACATCTGTGCTGTGAAGTACACAGAGTGGCAGCAGTGCATGAAGGAGCAAAAAGTGGAGGAGGAACGGAAGAAGGCAGAGGAGGTGCAGAGGAAGGTGGAGGCAGAGGCAGCTGCAAGGCACAAGGCAGAGAAGGAGGAGGCAGTGCGCAAGGCAGCGAAGGCAGTGGAGGTGGCGAGGAGGCAGAGGGTGGAACAAGATTCAGTGTGGCAGGCCACGGAGTGCAGGAAGGCTGAGGAGGAGGCCAGAAAGCAGGTAAGTGGTTTGCTTACTCACATTCAACACATGCTAACCAACGTAGGCTGAGCAAGTCTGGGTGGAGCAGAGCTCCGTCAAGGGCAAGGGGAGGGCAGTGGAGCTGCTGGAGTGCAAGTGGTGCGTGGAGCGGGGGTTCGAGTGTGAGCTCAGACCTAGTAAGTCAACTTCGTGCATGGCATGCATTGAGGTGAAGGGGAGGTGCATGAGGCTGTGTGCAGAAAAGCCGAAACAGAGAAGAAAGAGGGTGGAGGTGGAGTCACCGCAGGGGAAGTGGAAGAGGGCTTGGACAGAGCCAGAGCAGGGTGGGTTGAAGGGAGCGGGGGCATCGACGAGTGCAGAGGCCTCAGTTGTGCTGTCAGAGCTCACTATGGAGCTCTGCAGTTTGATCCGGGGTCTCTGCAGGTGGCTGAATCACCAGAACCACCTGCTGGGGAGGCTTGTGGAGCTCAAGGCGGAGGAGGTGTACAGGGCAGAGATGGACTCAGAGGAGTCGGGGTCAGAGGGGCTGGAGGCATCAGAGGTGGTGGAGGTGGTGGCAGACATGGAGGTGGAGTGCAGTGTGGTGGCGCAATGCGAGGCGGAAGCAGCGGCGGAGGACGAGGAGGAAGATGAGGAGGACGATGCAGAGGGAGAGAGCGAGTTGGAGGTGTAAAGTACGTGCACGTGCCTCCCTGTACTTTAGTTTTGTTGAATTTGTGATTTGATTCATGGTTATGCGGAGTGAGGTCCAGGCTTGTCTGGATATCAGAGATGATAATTTTCAATGAGTTCAGAAGCATGTCTGAGCTCCATGGCAAGTAGCCAGGAGTTCTCTTCGTCAGTGCCTTCGTATCCCAACCAGTGTACTAGGTAGAGGGGTTTACAACTCCAGCGTCAATGGTCGATCTTGGAGTCGAGAATCTCTGTGATCTCGAACTCTGGTTCACCATCTACTTTGACTGGAGGTGGTGGAGGTTGGGTACACTTCGGGATGGTGTTCGGAATGGAAGGTTCCAACTGTGAAATGTGAAAGACCAGATGAATGGATTTCATGGAATCTGGGAGTCAGAGGGTGAAGGAAAGGCTTCCAGCCTGGGTGATGATAGTATAGGGACCCAAGTTCTTCTCAGAGAGTTTCTTGGAGGGCCTAGTAGAGCAGAAGTATTTTGCTTTGACGAAAACTTGGTCACTGACTTTGAGGTCTGGTGCCAGAGTTCATCTAGCATCCGCGGGTCCTTGGTATCGCTTCTGGGCTTCAGCCATTTCCTCACATAGGAATTGGTGGAGGGAGTCAAGGTCAATGGAGTATTCTCATGCCTTTGCAGAGGTGAGATCATGCTCGGGGTGGACAGTGACGTTGGGGTGGTAGCCTTTATTGGCAAAGAATGGTGAAACTCCGGTAGTAGCACTTGGAGCATTGTTGTACGCAAACTCTGCTAAAGGCAGGAGTTCGGACCGGTTGTCTTGCTGGTAATTACAATAGACTTGGAGGTACTGCTCGAGAGTCTGGTTCATGCATTCTGTCTGACTGTCTCCTTCAGGGTGGTAACTGGAGGTGAAGTAGAGACGGATATTGAGGGCTTTCCTGAGTGAGCAGAAGAAGTGAGACACAAACTCTGTACCTTGATCAGAGGTGATATGGGAGGGAACTCCATGCTTAGAAAAGATGTGGAGTAAGAAGAGCTTTGTGAGCTCCAGAGATGTGATGGTGTTGTGCATCGGGATGAATATACATTGCTTAGATAAGTGGTCCATGACGGCGAGGATGGCAGTGTATCTGGAGGATGCAGGGGGCTGTTCAATGAAGTCCATGGATATGGAGTTCCATGGCTTCTCCAGAATGGGGAGTTGCTTCAATAATCCATAGGGCCGGTGTCTTGGAACCTTCACGCAGGCGCAGGATATGCAGGAGGAGACATATTCCTTGACAAATGTCCTGATTCCTGGCCAGGTGTATTCACAGCGGATTAGTTCCAAAGTCTGGTTCTGGCCAAAATGTCCGGAGAGTGGGTGGTCATGTTTGTACTGGAGTACTCAGAGTCGGAGGTCATTAGTGTCGGGGACGTAGATACATTTGTTGAGATGGATGAAACTGTCTTCATTGACTGACCAACAAGAGTTGAAGGGGTTGGACATGTGGAGTTCAGCTAGGGGATCTGAGGGAAGCGCAGAAAGGATATCGCTGTGGAGTTGTTCCACATCAAAGAGGGTGCTAGCTCAGAGAACCACAGCTGCAAATAAGTGGCTCGGAGGGACGAAGCGAGTTGCTCCTGAGTGAATACAGGGCGGAAGTTGTGCAGATTGATGCGAGCATAGTTCTTATCCCCCTCTTTGGGATAGACATCCCAGCATCTAGTAAGGGAGTCAGGTTTTGCGCCGAGGCGACTGGGACAGAAATGAATGACCATATTGAATTAGGAGAGGAACTCCGACCACCGGGCTTGCCAGCGAGTCAGGAGTTTAGTGGTCACAAAGTACTCTAGGTTCTTGTGGTCTGTGATAACGTCGATCAGAGTGCCAGAGCCTTCAAGATAGTGTTGCCAAGTCTGGAAAGATCCATGGATGGCGAGGAGTTCCTTATTGTGGGTGTCATAGTTGAGTTCTGGAGCGGAAAGTGTCTGTGAGTAGAAAGTGATGGGCCGAATTTCTTCATCCAGGCAGCAGATGGAAAGAATGCCAGCTATAGCATAATTGGAGGTGTTGGTTTCTATGATCAACAGAGCATCTGGAACCCAATGGGTAAGGATCAGAGCGGTGGTAAAGGTTTCCTTCAGGTTGTGGAAGGTGGAGCAACAGTTGTCTGAGAAGTTCCAAGGAATACCTTTGTGGGTAAGGCAGGTTAAAGAAATGACTATGTCAGAGTAGTTCGCTATAAAGCGATGGTAGAAATTTGTGAATCTGAGGAAAGATTGGATATCCTTGACCTTCCGAGGTTCCAGCCATTTCTTCACAGTCTGAACTTTGTCCAGAGACATAGACAGACCGGAGGGAGAGATATTATAGCCTAAGTACTCGGTGGTGTCAGTAGACCATTTGCATTTTTCTGGCTTAGTGTAAAGTCTGTGTTTGCGGAGTTGTCAGAGGACTTCTCAGACATGCTCTTTGTGGAAGGCCTTGTCTTCGGAGTAGATAAGAATGTCATCCAGGTAGACTATGACGCAAACATCAAGGAGATCAGCGAAGATGGTGTTTATGAACCGCTGGAATGCCACGGGGGCATTGGTAAGACCAAATGGCATGACTAGCCACTCATAGGAGCCATAGTGTGTCTGGAAGGATGTCTTCCATTCATCTCCCTTGGTGATGCGGACTAGATGGTATGCATGCTGGAGGTTGATTTTGGTATAGATCTTGGCATGGCTCAGGGTGTCTAGGAGGTCAGAGATGTGGGGAAGTGGATAGCAGTCTTTCTCCGTGATCTTATTGAGTCCTCAGAAGTCGATGCAAAGACAGAGTGAATCATCCTTTTTGTGGACAAAGAGTACCAGAGCAGCGTGAGCGGAGGAGGAGGGACGGATGAACCCCATTGCTAGGTGCTCATCAAGGAACGAGCTGAGTGAGCCGAGTTTGGAAGGGGAAAGGGAGTAGGTGGTACCCAGTGGAGGGGATGCTCCTTCCTCAAGGTTGATCTTTAGATCATGTTCATGATGTGAAGCAAGTGTAGAGGCCTTGCTTTTGCTGAACACGTCGGAGAAGTCATGGTATTCCAGAGGGACAGTGTAGAGGTCAACCTGTTCTGGAGGGGTGAGGGAAGCAGAGCAGAGATCACTCTCCTGGGGGCGGAGTTGCAGGCTAAACTGAACAGAGCCCTCGAGGCAACAGACCAGTGCAAAGGCAGGTGCACTGATGAGCACAATGGGCAGAGCCTTGCGATCAGAGAAACACGGTGGATCAGGGGTCAGCCAGAGAAAGTGGTTCCGGAGGCTGTGGAGGAGAGCTTGGGGGTGCTGGCATGCTCTGCTCAGGTGCACAGAAAGAGATACTGCTCATAACCCAGTCAATCAATGGATTGTGTTGGATGAGCCAGTTGTGTCCTAGAACAAGGGAACAGGTAGAGTCCAGCGGAGTGATGTAGAATGTCATCAGAGTGATATCACTGGTTGGAAAACAGACAGAGAGATTGATGGCTTGGGTAATGGTGCTGTTGGATGTTCCATCAAAGAGGCAGAGTTGAAGTGGGGGCATGGGGTAGGTAGAAAGTCTGTGTTGATTAACAAAGGAAGTATTGATAAAACAGTCAGAGGATCCAGAGTCTACAAGTGCGGGAAACAGAGAGATTGGATATGATACTAAAGTGATGGAGGGCATAAGTGACTTAGGATTGGAAAGAGTGGACACATTGAGACGGATCTCCTTGAGTGCAAGGGTGGGCTAGACCCTTCTAGACCCATTCTACCATAAGTGACTTACAAGGACTCATATTGACTTAGTGTTCATCTCTATCTCTCTCATGAATGCTGTTGACTCACACTGACTCTACATGACTTCTCATGACTCCCATGCTATGCCCCTATCATGTATGACTCCTCATGATTCCTACCAACTCATTATGACTCATCCTCACTCTCTGTAGCATAGCATATCATCAGATCTAGTGTACACAAGTGTAAACCCCTAGACAGTATATACATAAGGCCAAAGTCACCCTTGAGAGGACCTCAGTCTTGTCCTCTTGGAGATTTCCCAATCTTCCTTGCAGCTACATTCTCACTACTATTGTCCTCTCTGGTGGCCGGTGCTTGTCTGGTAAGCATTGGTCATTTCAATTTGCTCTTCTCCTTGTCAAGCTTGAGCTTGACAATGCACACTCCTGGAGTAGGGTGCACCTGGAAGGCAGAGCCTGGGGTATGTTGGGTGGAGAAGCCCTGGAATTGGCTGACAATTTGTGGGCCTCATCGGCTGCTTTCAAAGACACTGAGGGGATTGTAATGGGGAGATGGCAGAGGGTTTGCATCTAGGGTGCAAGTCTGGGATCTGGTGGTATGTGTAGCCATGGTTAGGGACTTGTAACAAGTAGAGTCTGATTGTACTGTTACATAAGACTGGGTAATTCTTGAGGAGAACTCCAGAACTCCAGAGTTATCTGGGGTGGTGGGACTTTGGTGTCACCATATGTGGTGTGCCCTTGTCAGGAGTCCTTTGTCCTGGATTTATGGATGGGGGTTGAAAGGAGACTTGAAGTGTTCTAGGACACTAAGTTGAGTGGAGGGTTACTGAGGAAACCATTGAGGTTCAGTTCAGAGGAAAGGAATTGACTAAGTTGATAATTAGACTAAAGAATACAGGAGTTACTCAGAGTGTTTATATACTATGGAGTCATAGGGGATTAGTAATGGAGTGGAGTTGGTTTGTAAGTAAAGTCTTGGGGGTAGAATAGAGCTGGAGCTATATTCCTAAGTGGAAGCACAGGTATGGAAGGAAGGATGAACCAGAGCAAGTATATATGGAGATAAGAACTGAGATGTAAGGTTAACATAAGTTATGGACAAGGTCTGAAGGTCAGGGGTTGCATCTGGAGTGAGAATGCACTGGAGTTTGTATGTACAGAGACAGAGTTGGTTCAGAGGACCAAGGTTGGAATTAGTTGAATATGGGTTATGACACACATAGATTGTATGGTGTAGCAGCATGAGCTGGCACATCTATTACTAGTACCAGGAAGGTACCATTTTTTGATCAAGTGGGTGGAAGTCAGGCCCATCATCAAACAACAATGTTGATATGACATTAGAAAGGACAACAAGTTTGGCTTTCAGTTGAACATTTGAAGCTTCCCCATACAGCAAAGAAGTTAACCCAAAAATGGATTGGTTGATGTGAAATCCTTGAGGTTTTTCCAAACAACATTAAATTTAAATTGCCCAACTCTATCTGTATTTATTCAACCATCAATATCTCACACATTAAACCATATCAGGCAATCCTTCCAGGGCAACCAGTCTCATCCAGATGCAATAGAAGTTGATGAAGAAGTAGAGCAATTTGAAACCAATTACATAGTGGCATCACATTTCAAAGGCCACTCACTTCAATATCTTGTACATTGGAAAGGATATGATGAATCCAACAGGATATCAGAATCTGGTGACATTATTAACACTGCCCCTGAGGCAGTTGCCAATTTCCACAAAAAGAACCCCTCAGCTCCTCAGAAACTTCATGGCCTTACCTTAGGAGATCTTTCTTCATCATTTTCACAATACAAAAACTATACCAAAACAAACTATCATGGGACTTGTCTGGAATTCAAGTCTTAAAGAGGAAGTGGTATTATGACATACAATATTTTCAAACCTTTTAGCTTAGCACTACAAAGCACATACTTTACATTCTTCAGACTTGAAAGTCATGTGATGTGCACATGACCATGGAAACTATCATGTGACCATGGTTTAGACAAACATACTGCACACATGCATTATTAATTTCTATTTCTTTCTTCTCATTATCATTTTTCTGAACTTTTTTCATTTGTCCATCTATAGTAAATCCCCCTACAAACCCTATGATCCATGTGCACTCTTGTAACTTATATAAACTAGCTGTAGTCAACTGGACACCCCAGTCTAATCCATTAGTTCCTCATAACCTACATTCTTGCAAGTGAATTAAGGAAAACATCATCTCTACTCTTACTCTTCTCTTCTCTTTTTGGCTGTATTAGCTTGATGTAGGCTTCATTGAGTCTTGCCAGTGTTTGCTCAAGACTACTTGCAACACCAACCACAGTTGAAATAGTTAATATTTATTTTCTTCTTCTTCAAGCTCTCAGCTGAGAATGTGGCAGTGTTTCTCTTCACTTTAGACTTCCCTCCATCCTGTATCATGAAACAGTCATGCTTGTCAATGATGAGACCAACTGGCTCATTTCTGGAGACTGTTTTCACATTTAATTTCATAGTTGACAACATGGATGACAAGACTATGTTGTAAGAGTGAGGGAGCAAGGCAAAAATCATGTTGAACAGGTCTTCCTCCAACACTGACTTCTCCATCAACATGAGGTGTTCTTGCATGGCCAACATCTTTTCTAAATGTCCCTGTGTGTTGCTGCCATCCTTCAGTTTCAGTTCACTGAGCTGATGACAAGTGACCACTGCTCAAATAGGGTGCTGAGGACTTTATAATACTCTTCAGCTGTAGACTTTCTAAGCATGTGAGTGAAGAGAGAGTTGGGGATAACAATAGCTATTTGCTGTTTGACTATGACATCCTTTTCTAGCCAGTCTGCAAGTGATTTCTGGTGGTCAATGTTGGAATTATTATTCCATATATGGTACTTACAGATTACATAAGTGATAATTACATCGCACCACATTAGTTTACCTCTACTTTAGTGACTACTAAAGTATTCTACAGTTATGACCTCCAGCTTCTCATCTGCTGTAATTGGTGTCCACCTGGCTGACTTTATAGTTGCTGGGTCTACTAGTTTTGATGATGTTCCATTGAGATGACAAATTAGGCCTCTCATTGACAATGCTTGAGTTGGCCTTTCCAAATAGATCAATTCTTCCCAGTAGCTTCTAGCTTTGGAATTTTCATGAACTTGTCACCAACCTTGAACAAATGCAACATTTCAACTGCAGTGTAATCTTAACAGCTGTATTAAAGTGTTTCAAGCCTTATAAAATTTACTGAGTTGGTTATTGGGCAGGGCTCATAATCTGTTGGATCTCAGTGAATAGAGAGTTCACTATATACATATTAGGTTAGTGTAACTACTTGTTGAATCTACAGTAGGATAAGTAGAGGTAGAAATGGAAAAATACCAGTTAACTCTTCTCAGTGAATAGAGAGTTCACTAAGGAGTACCAAAAGAGAACAGATGTGAGGTAATAGTGTGATTATGTAAGCATAACCATAAACAAAATCTAGCAATTATACCATGTACAGTATATTTAATTGCATGACATTTGCACTAATACCAACCTTATTTACATAAATGCATTTTAAATAGCAATTTGGGCTAATCTATACAAGTTATGAGTTTGAAACTATATAAGTATTCAATTTTTTTACAAGTTCTCTTGTGAACTATTTAGATTGATTTTGTAATTGGAAATGTCACTTATATCCTTGACAACTACTTGAAAGATGATAGTTTAGATCCTATTTATAATTGTGGAAAGTTCCTGTAGTTTCTATCAATCCACTCACAGAAAATAATGCCTGAGCTAGTATGTTGTAATATTCATATGAAGGACAATGAAAGTTATCTTTGATAAGATATTATATAACTATATCTATTTGTCACACTTTCCCTAATGTTGTCAAGAAGGCTCTTCTTGCTATTCAACATTTTTTGACAACTATGAGGAGCTGACCACACCTGAAGCTTCAGCAGAATATGTCGCCTGGGCCATCCCCAAGGCTACATTTATCTTTGACAAGGATAAAAGGACCATTATATCTCCTGCTATATACCATTACATGTGGGAGAAGGTTACTGTTGCGAGATGACTCGAGCGAACACCGGTGGGACTCAATGGGCTACACCAAACCATGAAAACGAAAGCCACAGCAAATAGAAGGAAGCAGGAAGAGAAGAGTGAAGCTAGATGCGATATAGAATGAGCGGAGAGGAGGAGTTGATAGGTGAGTAGGATGTCGGATATCTTCAGGATACTTGCAAGGACGTGAGTCACAAGTCCATCAGTAGGAGAGAATTGATAACCGGATCGAAGTCGATGTCTTGAACTTACCTATCTTCTTCTATAACCATAGGAACCAAAGGGAGAGATAAAAGCATAACAGCCTTCCTTAATCACCTCACAGGGATGTAGGCCGCAAGAGACAAATGGATTAGACTGGGGGACCAGTCGGCTACAGCTAGTTTATATAAGTTACAGAAGGGCGCACGGACCATAGGGTCCATGGGAACAACTTCTTGATATAGATAGATAAAAGAAGGTGTCATGAGAGAAAGAATGTGATGATGGGAAAGGAATGACGGAGATTAAATAGGCGTGTAGGAAGAGAATAGATATTAAACGAGTATGGGAGAGAGAATGATGATGATGGGAATAGAAGGTTGGAAATTAAGAAGGTGTGTATGCAACATGTTTGTCTAGACCGTAGGTCACATGTAGTTTCCCAGGATCACGTGTAGTTTCCTATGGTTACATGTATGTCACGTGATCTTGAAGATGAAGGGTTGTAAGGTAAGTGCGCAAGTGCGCTAAGTTAAAAAGTTTGAATAAAGTAGATGTCATAACAGTTACAGTAACTGAATCTGGATCTCTGGTGAGTTCATTTCTTCACTGAACTGTTATCTACTAGTATTAATATTTACATATTTGGCTAGAATACTAAGGGTGCATTTTGCCACCCCTGCATTCTTCAAACCTGTGGTTATTTCCTCAAAACTGTTGACAAAGTCTCACATGAGGTACAAGTCCATATGGAACCAGTTGCAGCTCTCTCTCTATATACTGTTGCACTATGCTTCCATTGCCAGTGGTGATTTTTTTGACTTACTCATCATGTCTTGTCCAACTTGAAGGTTGAGAGAGCCTTCACAAGTATTAGAAGACTGGGATATTTGTTGCTTCTTCACAGAAATCATCCAGAAAGCTCTCCAAACATTGTTGGAGATTTATGTTCAGTGAAGTAATATAAGCCACTGATTGCATTATAAAGAAACAGTGGAATAAGATCAGGAAGTTGGCTGCAGAGCAAATAGGAGATTTGGCTAAGCAGAGTGAAGAGGTAATGTGTGAGAAAGCTGGAATCAGAACAGGGAGAGCATTTTGCTATGAAGAGGATTCAGACTCAAACTAGTACTAGTATAGTAATATACAATGGATCCTTATCATCTTTAATGTTTTCAATCCCTGGAGTTTAAATTGGTAGTTGAGCATTATATAAATGGCTGGGTGTTTGTTATATTGAGTGACTAGCCTTCTGGAAAATTTGATTTTTGGATCTCTAGAGTTTCTGGATTACTGGCTAACTGATATAGTGGTACTGAGTGACTATAGGATATAGCAAAGTGTAGCAAAAGTGTACAAAAGTGTGGTAAAAATGTAACACAATAACAGTAAGTGATGTATATTAAAATGTAGCAAAATAGTGTAGCAGATGTGTACAAAAAAGTGTAGTGAAAACCATAGCACCAAACCTTAGTAATGAAGTGTATTCCTAATCCATGCAGACTCAGTGAAATTTTGTTGAGCGACAGGTCATGTGACTGTGGGTTAGGTCACTTAAATATGCTATATGCAGCCTCCCCTTATATCAAGCCAATGTTGTCTCCAACCCATGCTACACCAAAACATATACCACTGTCTACATACCACTAACCATTCCTCTTCAAATTTTCTCTATTTTTCTTTTTCTTTTGTGCTGCCCCCCTATTCCTATTATACAGTGGCTCAAAAAGTGTCTGAATGTTGGGCTATTTTGGAAAGATTTGAGATTTGCAAGAAACCCAAAAGGTATTAGCTCTAATCCTTGCATGGTCATCAATAGCCCTAATCCTTGCCCTGAAGATGAGCTCTTGGCCATGTGATTTGGTTGCCATGGCAATGAGATATAATCATATTAAAATGACATGTCATTGGGACACTTTTGTAAGCAACATTTCTATTTTACAAATTTGATATTTTGTATGCCCTCCCTTTGCTTTTATCACTGCCCCTAGTCTTCTAGGTATGCTTTCTATTAATCCTTGACACTCCTCAACCTCTATCTTGCCCCATTCCACTTTAATCCTTTTTCAAAGCTCCCAAACTTCTCATGGTGTTATGTATTGTATAACTATTGAGCTTTTTTTAAGGATTTTCCAGAGATGCTTAATGGGATTAAGGTCCTTGATTCCAACCACTCCTTGGCTCTTTTAGAGGTGTGCTAGGGGTCATCATCTTGCTGAAAAACAATGTTCTTCTTAGGGATTGTAGAATTTTCCATGGTAGGAAGCAGATGATCCTCAAAAATGGAGACATACTGCTGAGCCTTTATCCTCTTCCACCTCTGCAAGAATTCCCACTCCATTTCAACCCATACAACCCCAAACCATTTAGGAACCTCCTTTAAATTTTACTGTCCCTATATTTCCTTGTCTTGCAAAGGCTTTCCTACCACTTTCCATACATGTGTACATCCTTCCATCTGACCCAATCCTGTTGATCTTGGTCTCATCTGACCATATTACCCTAGCCCAGTCCTCCACAGTCCAGTGTTGGTGCTTGAAAGCAAAAGCCTGCCTATATTGCCCATGCCAAATAGACAAGAGTAGTTTCTTTTTCTTGGCTACAGCTTTTAGAGGTGCAGTGTTATGGATTTCTTTCCTTTTTATCCTTCTAACTACACTCTCACCCATTCATCTTCACATATGTGAGAGAGCTTCACCCTTATGGCATTGACCATGCAATATGCCACTTTTATGGACGATCTTCTTGATATGGATGAGTAACCTCTTTTAGGCAGCTCTCTTGTACTGCCTTGTATTCCCCTCTACCCAGATGGTCTGTACATGCCCTTACTTAGCTGGTCTGTGTGCCATTCCTAGCAGTATAAATACCTTGCCCTTGTACAATATTTCGGTATCTAGTTCTACACAATCTATTGCCTAGAATCTGGTCACTCCACGAGTGATTAGCCCTAGCAGTTAGTCATAGCGAGACCCCTAAAGCTTCTTAGTGTCTTCGCACTACACTCAAGTGTGTGCTTTGACTAGGTTCTACACATCAGCATAACAAAAGAACTAGATCGTCCAGTTTACCTCTGCTATCTAGCATGAGGTCCCTCCTACCACCATTTCATGGCAAAGAGGAATCCAAGCTCCCTCCCCTGAGCAGGAGCAAGAAGACATTGAAATTGCAGTACCTCCTCTGACTACCAAACCCACCGATTACCACTACAATGACCCTGACTTCTGGACCAGAAACTCCACCACCCCCCGCCCCTCCTCCCCAACCACTCCTGTTCAATCTTCATCCAGAACGTGAACAGACTTTCATCATTTGCAACCAACTATTCCTCCAGCTGTGCCTCCATCACCATGAAGCACAACTACTGAAGAATGAGCGAAATCTCCACTAGAATTCCCCATGGATGTCGACAAACACAAGTCAGAGATTAAGGCAGGTCTGCCAGATGATTTCTCCGGTCACCCAGATGATGCACCATGATGGCTGCTAGCCATGAAGGCCTACTTCCAGATGAATGATCGCTTCTATGACAATCAAGCCAAGACCCTTACCCTTCTTGTCAAAATGAGCAAAGGCCAAGGGAAGGATTTCCCTGAGGGTTGGTACCAGAGAATAGGAGATGAAACAGTAGCAGACAATGCTAAGTCCTTCACTGCTGTAACAGAAGGCTTCATTATATGTAAAGCCTTTACCCCATGTGATGTTGGAGCCAAAGCCTAAATTGACCTGGAAAGGTTGAGGCAGAACCTCAGGGATCCCGATTGGCTGGACAACTACAACCTCCAGTTCCAACTTCTTGCCGGAAAAGCTGAGATCATGGATCAGAAGGCGTTGATCGAGTGGTACATCAACGGCCTAGACAGTAACCTCTCCGACTCCATCCTGATGATGCCTGTCGTCTCCAATTCCATCAATGGTTGGATTCAGAAAGCCTCACAGTTTGCTGGGCAGGCAAGGAGAAGAGATGGGCTCCGACATGGAAAAGCTTTCATCCCCATGTCCACTTGGACCCCACCCCATCAGACTCATGCCGCTCCTCACCATGATCCAAATGCCATGGATGTGGACGCTATCTGCCTTACCCTGGTCAAGCATGCCCATCACATGAAGGACAACCTCTGATTCATCTGTCACCAGAAGGGATGTCGCAACACCAACCACCCTCGGCGCCGGGGGGGGGGGCGGTCGTCGGGGCGGCGGGGGGGCC